>PPHD01029088.1:0-10701 GCA_002909625.1 Bambusicola thoracicus
GGTGGCAAAAACACTTTGCTACTCTCTTTTTCTCTCACCTCAGGTACGGCCCTTCTTACCGCATTGGCTTGCTCAACCCAAGCTGGTGCAAAAACGTATCAAAGAGAATCTAATTCCAATCAGGGATGTCCCAGGAATTCACCCCAAGCTGTTGAAAAAGCTGCAAATGAATGGAATAGAGTCCTTTTTTCCAGGTACTTTGTTAGTGCTCTTCTTTCTCTACACTAGCTTACGTATTGCCTTCAATCTGTTGCTGTATATTTTGTGTAGTCAATGAGCTGAAGCATGAAACAAAAGCTTAATGCATTAATGAATTCAGTTTTTAACCTCTGTTTTCATAACATTATGTATGCTAGTAACTGAAGGCTGTTATCTAGTCATAAATGCAACTACACAAAATGTATGTTTTGAAGTAATAGCTCACAGCAGCCAAAAGAGGGAGAGCTTGCTTTTGTCATTCCACTTTTGCTACTTAGCTCCCTGGCTGCTGAGCCTCGCAGATAAAACAGGGCTGCTGGCTTGTGAGGACTAGCTGTGGGCAGGGAAAGAGGAGAGTTCACAGATGGCAGTCATAGCTGTTGTCTTCACAGGACTGTTCGTTTCAGTCCTTACGTACTCTCTTGCAGCAAACTTGAATGATTTCAAAGTCTATGGAAAGTGTTTGTTTTGCTCCTTGGCAGATAATGCTGATTTTCCTTAATGCATATTTTGTGTACTTCAAAAAAAAAAAAAGAAGATGCTCACAGACAGGTATCCATGGGTTTTAAATCTGCCCAGTAGCATCCTAACATGAATACAACAATATGGGCATGAGTTGAAAACAGTATTTGACAGAGTAACGTCTATTCTGAGCATAAGAAATAGCTGAATTCTTGGGGAAGGAAATCTCTGTGCTCAGTGCTATAAGTTCACAAATGAAAAAGACCTGGGGGAAAAAACAGATAGCATCTGTACTGGTTTTAATTCTTCCTGTCTTATCTCTGTAGCAGCAACGGCGCAGATGTGGAAACATTCATTGTATAAAGCATGGATTTCCTAAATAAACTAGTCTTTGTCTAGTTAATTAACTCTGCGAGTAATGTTTGTTTCCATTTTTGTTCAGTTCAGGCAGAGGTGATACCTGCTGTTCTACAGAGCGCCTCCAATGGGTATTTGATGGGGCAGGGAGGATACCGCCCCAAAGACATCTGTGTCTCAGCACCCACTGGCAGTGGTAAAACCCTGTCTTTTGTCATACCAATAGTACAGGTGAGTTCTTACTACCAGCAAAATACCTGTATGGAAAACATTGAGGTTGCTTTTGTTCAGGCAAAATTTGAATTTAAAAGTAGGTGAGAAAGCTGAGAAACTTGTGAATGCAAATCAGCAGGGTTTTTTTTTTTTGCTCAGAGCTATCTGAAGGACCTACATGAAAACACCTGTGCTCACTACTCTGTCACAGACAGCTGATAAAACATGAGGAGTTGAGAGGACGTAGGGGAGCAAAACAGAAATGTGAAACTCTGGAAGGACATGTCAGGCCCATCTCTTCTCATTAGTTTAAAGAAACTCCTTTTCACCCCATTGCTGGCAGGGCCTCATTTGGCCATTGTTTTTACAGGTTCTGCTGGATAGGGTAGTTTGCCAAGTGAGAGCTCTGGTTGTTCTGCCCACAAAGGAGCTGGCACAACAGGTACGTAGCTCTTCACCTTTCTTGCTGAGCAGAACTGTGCTGAAAGAAGGGCTAATGCAGTAAATATTTGCATGGCTGTTCAGGGAAGCAGGCTGAATACTCCGTCAGTGGGATTGTTGTTAAAGTATCAGTTTCACTGATTTTCCTGCAGCTAACAAAGCCCATTTCTTTACAGGTGAGTAAAGTGTTCAACATTTACACCGATGGGACAGGTCTGAAGGTTGTATTGATTACTGGCCAGAAATCTTTCGCAAAGGAGCAGGAAATGCTTGTCCAGAAAAAGTAGGTTAAGTGGTGTTTTGATAAGGTTTATAGAGATAGTAAACTCTAATCTCCACAAGCAGAGGTCAAAATACAAACTGTTGTACTGCATCGTCATGCAGGAAGGATTTTGGGTAGTGGGTGTATATGCTAGAAGCTGTTTTTGTTTTTTCCTTGATGCCTGCTTCAGTTCTTTCTTGTAGTTGTTACATTTTAGATTGTCAGGGCTCCTCAATACCTGAGCAGATTAAAGCACTTACTGTGTGCCCACAGAAACAAATGACTTACTGGTTTTTGCTGCAGCTTTTCTTAAGTGCTCTTTTCTGACTTGCTATGGAGAATGTTACTTTTTGTTTAAACTGAGGTAATACAATGGAGGGCAGGGTTTAGTGCCCAGTATTGCTTTTGTTTGCTGGTAAATTGGATATTTGAACTGTATTACACCAGGGATCTCTATTATGTGCTTTACAGTGTGGGGAGAAACTTACTGATGGGCTGCTTGTTCTTGCAGAGTGACAGGCTACTGCAGCCTTGCTGATATTATTGTGGCTACGCCAGGGCGGCTGGCTGATCACATTAGCAAGACCCCAGGGTTCAGCCTGGCACAGCTTCGCTTCCTGGTGAGTCAGCTCCACACATCTGCCATTTCAGTGCACTGTAATTCTTGTTTTGTCCTTCTATAGTGCCTGAATATATCTCTGTTGGAATGGTTGTAGGTACTTGATCTGTGCTTTAGACTGTTCAGGCAGCCTACCTTAAGATGAGAAGTTCTATTCCAGCTCGTGACACTTACTTGCCCTTGCAGACACAAACTTGGAATAAAGCTATTCTGTTTAAAAATAAAGTTGGGTTTTTTTTCGGGGTTAATTATCAGTTTCAAGTTAATTCCACCATACTGGAATCTGTACAGAGACATGGCTGCCATCTTAATTAGGGTTTAAAGAGTTTTCTCTTAAATACAACCATGTCTTTGCATAAGTGCAAATGAACTTGTGTTGTAGTCTGAGTGTCCAGTTGGCTACTGAGCAACTGAAATGAGAGCAACATTCAGTTTTGGGATAGAAATACATGCCTTCATTTGAGGAAAGATGGGCAAAGTAAGCTTCTGTACATCTTGGATTCCGGCTCACTGTTATAGATTGAAGTGAATAAAAAAAGCTGCCACGTTCAAGGTAGTGTTTAACAGGTAGTGTTTTTTGTCTGTGTGAATTCAGATCGTAGATGAAGCTGACCGTATGATTGATGACATGCACCAGAATTGGCTGAACCAGGTTGTCAAAGCTGCGTTCCAAGCAGAAAACGAAGCTGGTTCTAATACGCTTTTTCAGAGGACCAAACCAGGGCCTGTAACAGCAGCTAGGTAAGCTGCCAAATGCATTCATTTCCTTGAACTGTTTGCAAGGTTATTCAGAGAATTGTCTGTCAAAGTGAGGCAGCTACTACTCAAAGCTTGAAAAAGCAGGCAGTGAATGGCTGGTATTAAAGGATGTCCTTTAGACTGAAAGTATTGTGTTCTTCAGGCGCTCCTTAACTAGGCTAAAGTGGCCTCAAAAGAATATACAAATACTGCAAGTCTCTGAATCATTTACACAACAAAGAGCAGCATTGCCCTCTGGCAAACTGAAGGAAAATGCTGAACTGTGCATCTGCAGCTGCTCTTTTCAAATAGCATGGCAGAGGTGCATCAGAAACTGAGATCAGCAGTGAAGGAAGGAAGTGACTGGGATTGGGGTAGGGGTGACTGGAGTGCAGGGATGTGTGCCAAGGTAACAAATGAGCGTTGTGCAGTTAAGTTGAGATTGATGACCCGGTTCCATCTGTGAGCTCCACTGTCAAACAGGAGTGGGAAGGATCCTACCAGAACGGCCCAGAGCAGGAAAAGGGCGTCAAAAAGAGTTAATTACTTCCCTTGTAACATCATCTGAAAGCACATGTGGGGGAATTCCTTTGTCCTGTCCTCAGAGTTCAGTTTCCATATGCTGTTTATTTCAGCTGCTGTTACCCTCAGATACCCTTACAGAAACTGCTGTTTTCAGCTACGCTGACCCAGGACCCAGAGAAGCTGCAGCAGTTGGGCTTATTTCAGCCTCGCCTCTTCACATCTGTCTACTCTGAGAAAAAAACACTCAGAGATGGAACAGAGACCAAACAAGACTGTGAAGAGAAGTACACACTCCCTGAGGGGCTATCGGTATGGTATTAAAGCTCTTGCAGCTATAAAAGTCACCTATTTGGTAGCTGTTGGAAAAAAAGAAGGTGTTTGAATAAATTAGACTTCAAGATTAGTTGAACTCTGGGATATCTGGTGATGTTTGTAGCCTGTGAGCAAATACACCTTTCCTTCAATGCCTTGTATTACAGAGATGCTGAAGGAAAGTGGCTTTGGGAGCTGTTGCGACTCAGAGAGCTCAGCCTTCACTCATCTGTTTTCTCATTACCAAGTATTTGTTCGGTTAGGACTGGAATTCTTTAAGATTAAACTCTTCATACCGAATTAAGTTTGCTTGCAAAAGGGAGTGGAGATAAGTAGTAACGTATCACTTCTCAACTGTCCATCTCAAGTTATATTTTACATATGTATGTATAACATGCATTTTAAGGCATGTGAGTACAGATCAACCTGTAGTCAAGAAGGCAGTGCATGTTGTTACTTGCCACAGAGCAGTGAGAGCACTAGAACAGCATAGGTCTCCTGCCTCTGCCCTGTGCTGTGTAGCTGTGACTTGTTCTAAATAGGGGGTGGCACTGTGGGATCTGGTTTTGTTGCTGTTCGTTGCAAAACATCCAAGCCTATGTAGGTTATGGACAGGTAGTAGGTTTCGGGGAAGACAGCCCTGACGAGAAGTAATTTGTCTCTGAACTTCTTCCCCAATGTGGCTGCAGCAAAGTTATGTGCCTTGTGACCTGAATTCCAAGCCATTGCTCCTCTTGCACTTCATGCTGACAAAGAAGTTTACCCGTGTGTTGTGTTTTACCAACTCCAGAGAGGCTTCTCACAGGTGAATGTATTCATGAGGTCGTTTGGCAGATGGCTGCCATAGTGGTGTTACAGAGTTAAGTAATGACGTGATGGTTTCTGTCCCGTTCACCTGCAGGTTGTTCCTGCTTGTTCAGGCTTTTGGTGGGATCACTGTGGCTGAATTTTCTTCTCGGTTACCTCCAAATGAGAGACAAAGAACCATGAAGGAATTTGAACAAGGAAAGATACAACTGTGAGTATCTTCAGTGAGTCTCCTGTAAGTCTTAGGACATATACTATTTCTAGTGTGTAAAACTAGTTAGAATCTAACGGATATTTAAACAGGGCTCCCATGTAAAACAGCATGCAGGAATCAGTTGAAAAATGGGCATGGAACCTGGCCCAATCAGATTGGCAGACAGGTTTATTCTATCCATGATTTTGGTTCGCTTTGTGATGTTCATAACTTTATTGGGACTGTATCTATGAAATGTTCCCCAGAAGAAGGTAAATGTTTATTTTCTGGATTTTCTTTTTGTCCAAACCCTGTATTTAAATTCTTCCCTGATTGCTGGCAGACACCTCACTGTCTGCATTCAGTACCTTTAAGGAGTGCTCAGACAGTTTACAGGTTGGTAACCTCTGGTGTGTTGGCAGCTGTCTGCCTTAGTGTTGCATGCTTGGAGAACCTGGAAATGCTCTGTAGCTTTTCATATATAACTTTAGCGGCACTTAGAACTGACAGCTAATGCCAGTTACACTATGTGGCTTACAATGCTGCATTAGTGCTTAGAACTCAGAAGCTGACTGCCCATTTTCAACAGAGATTAGCAGTAGTTGTGCTGTGTTCAGCTGTTTTGTATGTGTTTGTGTAATGGCAGAGATGTTACCTGCAAGCAACTGTATGTACATTTAAAACCAGGTTAATCAGCACAGATGCCACTGCTCGAGGGATTGACATTAAAGGAGTGAATTGTGTAATAAACTATGACACACCTCAGTTCATCCGGACGTACATTCACCGGTAAGACAAGTGGGAACAAAAGGAAGATGTTTGAGCTTGGTGTTCTCTGAAATACTTACATAAGCAATGTGCACTTAAAACAATCCAGAGCTGAAACTCCCTTTAACTTCAATGTGAAACTAACTTCTTAAATCAGAAGCTAATTCATGGCATCACGAGAGCAATGTAGTATCAAAACAGAAATCTGGCACCCCGTTATATGAGATGTATTTTTCAGGAGCTATAGAAACATTGTACTGCAGAGCGTCATGTTGGGTTTCCAGATGCTCAGAAGACTGCAGAGGCTCAGCAGCTGTAAATGGACTCTGGAAACGTTCATCCTTTGTAACACGTGGCTAGCCCTGTTACACATAAACATCCAGACTTTCTCCTAAATCTGGACGGTTTCACAGTTAGACTCCTGAAGCTGATAATGGCAGTGACTGCTGTGTGACTGAACTGACTTGACGTTCCTTCTTCTGATTTCAGTGTTGGGAGAACAGCTCGTGCAGGAAAAGCAGGCTTAGCTTTCAGCATGGTCCTCAGAATCCAGGTATGTCATCAGTATAAGATTCATTTGGAATGGAAAGGTGGAGGACTGTAAGGAACTGAAAGCTTGTATTACTTTCTACCTTCTCCAGTCAGCTGTGTTTTGTACTTGGAAAATCTTTATTCAGTCATTCCACGACTAGGCAGAAAATCCCAAAACGTGCTCATTTTCCAGCTGAGAGACAGCAGGCTGCCCCTTGTGAAGGGGGGGTACTCACTGCTTCTCTACTGTGTCTGTTCTGTTGTGCAGGAACGCAGGTTTCTGCGGATGTTGAAGGATGCCGGCATTCCAGACATAAAGCAGCACTTGGTCAAGGGCAAGTTGTTAAAGCCGTTGGTGCAGCAATATGAGGAGGCTCTGTCTAAACTAGAGAGGACAGTCAAGGTAACTGCAAGAGGGGAGAGCAGCAGAAAACGGGGCAGGTCATGACAAGCACAAGCATTAGTAACCAGAATCCTCTTGGACTGAGACATGTCCGTTTTGGTGTGCAGGAAAGCATTTTCTGCAGACCTTTACGCACCAGTAGGAAAGATGAGAGCTTTTGAACAGAAGCAGCCCAGCATTTAACTTGCCATGTTGGTGGACAAGGGAACCGTAACAGATACTTTTGTGCTGTATGATTTGAGCACGTGTTCTGCTCTCTTTGAGGACTCTTGATAAACATTTGTCCTTGGAAAAATTACCATTTTGAGTTGCAGATTAGGAATATTAGGGGCAGGGCAGAACAGATCGCGATACTGTTACATTGCTGCCCAAAGTCCGTTCTGTATGACCCTGGGCTGGAGCATTTCCAGTCACCTTCTCACCTTTAATTTTGAACAGGTCGAGCGAGCACAGAAACGAGTCTGAATGAACGCAAGCAGAGGTGGCTGTGGTTCGTGGCACTGAAGATACCCAGCACAGTAACAAGGAGATGTGGTTCCTGCGCTGGTGGTCATCTCCTCAGGCTTATCTTGTCTAAAGTCAGCCATTGCAGGCCTCATTCTCACATCAAGGACACAGGAAACAGTTAATCTACTGGCTTTTCAGAAACAAATGTAATTTCTTTTGAAGAGGATTTTGCATCATTACCCAACTGGCATATGTAAAACTACCACCAGTGAACAGAAGAGCCACATCCAGTTCTTGGTCATGGGCCCGATGGAGCTGCTGGTCAGCAGATGTGTGTGTGGGGTTGTGCCTTTTTTGCCTGTGAAATGGGACAACTCAGTTCTGCCACGTTGTGCCAGGAGCTGTATCCTCATAAGAACACATGCAGTGCAGTGCCTGCAGCAGGGCACTGTTAAAGAACAGTTCTGGGTTGAATGAACTGCAACTTTAAAATAAATAGACATATATGTTTTTAAAAGATTTTATATATGTTATTTTAAAGTTTCTTGAATACAAAGGTGATGACAGAGTGGATTTTCGGTTGTACCACTCTGTCTTTTTGTTATTTCCTTGTCTGCATTGTTTCCTTCCTTTCAGCACAAGGGGCAGCAGCAGCTACGCTGAGTGTTACCGTTAACACAGACTAAAACATTTCGTGTCTCCTGGGAATTTAAAAGCCTTAACACTGTATTTACCACGGGTATTCTCAGCTGTCCCTGAGGGCTTACAGCTGCCTTGTGGCTGCGGCCTCCACCTGCCCTGGGAGACCTGCAGGAAGAAACCCAGCTCTGGCTTTTGTTGTTTTGTAAAACAATGTAAATGTACGCCATACACTGATGGAGGAAAAGTGAAAGGGAGGGTGTTGGAAAGCTCGGAGGGATGAAAGTCAGGGAAGGTGTTTGTGTGCTGTAAGCCCAGCAGGAGCAACGTGTGATTATCACAGCAGCACAGCCTGCATCCGTCTTCCTGCTGCTTGGGTGCCGTACCTGCCTGTTAAGTTGGTTTTGCTTAGTGATGGAGTAGGAGATGCATACAACCAACCCCCTACACCACAGCTGCGAGTTCTCATCAGTGAGCCGGCCGGGCTCAGCATCCATTAACCACCTGCCTTCGTTTCTTATTAAGCCGAACCGGATCCTAATGGTAATGGCACGCGGCAGAACTTCGCCCTGCGGGTCCGGGGGAGCGGCTGCCCCGTCACGTCGGTTCGGTTCAGGCGGTGCGGAGCGGAGCCGGGAGGGAACGGGGCGGGAGCTCCGGGGCCGCCTCCGCGATGCTGCCCCGCCCCGATCCGACCCGACCCGGCGTCTGCGGGACGGGACGGAACGGACGGGACGGGAGCGAGGAGCGGCAGCATGGGGCTGGAGCTGTACCTCGATCTGCTCTCGCAGCCCTGCCGGGCGGTCTACATCTTCGCCCGGTGCAACGACATCCCCTTCGAGTTCAAACGGGTGGAGCTGATGAAGGGTGAGCGGGGATGGGAAGGGGTCTCTGCCCCCGGATAGCGGCGGGCGGGGGGGGGGTTCCTGTCCGTAAGGAAACCCCGATTCTGTGCTGTGCCGGCGCCCGCGTCCCCCCCCCTCGTGCTGCGGTCCCGCAGAGCTCTGTGCGAGCTCTTTGAAAACAGCCCGACCGCATCGGAAAATGGGGGACAGGAAAAGAGACGTTGCTTTGAGAAGTAACGTTCCTCGGGCTGTGCCGGTGCTGAGGCCGCTCCTCGGCTACCAAAAGGAGATGGGAAATGCATCCAGCCGGCGTGGGGTTCGCCCCTTCTAAGCACCCTCTGTGCTGCGCTATGCGGCGCCTGGCAGCACGGTGTGGTCCCCTGGGTGTCGCAGTGGGGCACAGCGGGGTGAAGTCACACTGACAGCACTGGGAGAGACCCTGGGAGGTGGCGAAGGCAGCAGAGTGAAGTACAGCAGCTGGAATCAAAGCGGAGGGCTGCAGAGGGGAAAAGGGCTTTGGTTTGTTCTAAAACCGACTGAGGGTGGGCAGGAGCCCATCACAGAGGTATCACAGAGGTATCTCCTTTCTCTGCTGGCAAAAACTGCCTTTCAGCCTTTCCTCTGTTGTGAAACCCACTGAATGTATTGGACTTAAAAACGATGCAAGATGAGAAGGCTTCCGAGGCTCAAACTGATAGAGAAACAAGAGAGCCTCCAGCTTGTTATTAGAAAAACCTCTGGGTGTTGTGGTTTCTTCTCTGGGTGTTCCCCTTCACGCCTTGGCTGCTCACCGAGTGCTGCTTTGCTCTTAATGACCTGTCTCAATAGGAGCTGGTTGCAGCTGGGATAGAAGCCCATACAGTGTCCTTTCCCTTCTTGCCAATGAGCGGTTGTGGTGAGACATCGATCCAGAGGAGCAGAGGCTGGCGGGTGAGCAGTGAGAGCGTGAAGGGGAATGGAAAAACTGAAAGAGAATTACTCACAAATTGGGTTTGCCAAGTTCTGGGAAAACAAGCCTTTTCCAGAGCATCTCCCGGGGCACAGAGATTCCCAGGTGACTCACAACAGGAGGGCACGATGGGGTAACGCATTGGAGATGCACGTGTGTGACTCTGAAGCCAGGGGTTGGGAAGAGGCTGGCATGAATGAAGGTGTCCAGGCGTGGGTCCGGAGGTAACGAAGCACAATGGGACTCCAAAGGGACAGAACACCTCCGGTCTGCTTTACTCCCTGTCTGCTTTACAGGGGAGACCTCAAAGAGGCCTTAAAAGCAAACTCACCTCTGCGTTTGCTCCGATCTATGATAAGGAGAACTCACACAAAGAGCTCTTTAATATGTTTGTCATTAAAGTTCCCATGACTTTGCATGGAATCACAGGAATTTGTTTCCTCTCAACAGAGGACTATAAAGAGAGTTTTAATGTGAATTCTCTTATTTTCCAAGAAAAAAAAGAAGGAAAAATTCCTTCCTTTCTCTCTGTCCCTGTGGTTACCCCACCGTGTTTGTGGTACTGAGATCCCTCCCGCCCAGGGCTGTTGTTTGAGCTCTAACAGGTACCTCCAAGCACAAACTTTGTGCTGACACCGCCCTGAGCTGACACGCATTGCTGGTATGAAAGGACTGAACTGTTCTGACCTTTGTCAAGAGGTTGTTTTGGTATGCAGGTAATAAGTCAGTCGCCATCGTAAGGCAAAGCCAGAATCTGCCCCTGCACTACAGGGCTGTATTTGTACGGTCAACACCAGAAATGGTCCACGTGCTGCCCGCGGACTCCTCAGCTGTTCCCAGATGGGTGCTGAGCACCACCGATGAGAAAAAATCTCTCCTTTCCCTCAGGGGAGCACAGGACCGAGGAGTTCAGGAAGGTGAATGTGCTGATGAAAGTGCCTGCGCTGAGGGATGGCTCCTTCACCTTAGCAGAGAGGTAAGGCACAAATAAG
>PPHD01029090.1:0-10700 GCA_002909625.1 Bambusicola thoracicus
GAGAGGAAGAAAGGAGGAAGAGGAGAAGTAAAGGTCAAAATGAAATAACCAGGAATAGGCCCTGTTTTAATACAAAAGCTAATTCAGGAAACAGGCTGAGGGTGCAGGGCTTGTTAATACATTACTGCGCTGAACTCAGAGCCAACAAGCTACACAGGAAAAATTAAGTTTCTATAGGGCATAATATAGTCCATCTGTCAAAGCAATTTAGCATTTAAAGCCACAGCTCTATACGATGTTCCATGTGGCACAAATACCTGTATTCAGATCAAGAAACTCTTCTTCCCTACTTTTTTTTTTCCCCAGAGTTGTAATGTGCTACAGGACAGAATTCAGTGTAGAAAGGTTCTAAGTAATTATGGTTCACAAAATCAGGAAAAAAAAACACCTTACTCATTTCTCTCCTACTCTGCACATTAAGGGGGTTAGTTTCTTATTTACTCAGCTCATCAGAGAACATTAATTTTAGAGATGAGAAAACTATTTTGGGGGGGTGGGGGGGGCGGAGATCAACTAATCAGATTTTACCACAGAAATGTTGACTGAAATATGAGGGATGGGAGGAAAATTCTGCTTGTATTAAATACAGTAAATTGAGCCTTCCTTCAAGTTCCACGGACTTGCTCAATTTCATTTCTCCCAGAAGGATCCAGCAGTCTACCACTGGTTTGCAGAAATGTACACTATATTTTACTTACTGAAGACCAAAATCCCATACTACTAAAACAGAACTTTCTTATACCTATGCACATATCTGTATATCTGTTGAATTGTCTTCACGTGGGTAATTTTGAGCAAACCATATCACTTCTGAACCCAACTCCTGGTAGAGCGAAAGAGCAGTTTCAAAAACATTAGGCTTGTCCTCAGACTTCTCAAATCCTTTTCTGAAATGTGAATCCATCTGCTCTGCTGTCTATACACAAGCAGGAAAAGCACTACTAGCCAGCATACTCTCCAACAGCTTGTGAACATTACCCAGAACACTTCTCAGACCAGTAGAGCACACCAACAGCTAGTCAACTGGACTTACTTGGAACTTAACTGTTCATACATGTTACTTTTCTACTACCAAAAACAGGAGATGCCAAAACAAGAGATAGAGTACCCTCTACTCAACTACTTTACTACACCAGCTGGTGCTGTGAGGTTTAGAGACAAGACAATTCAGTTTAAGCTTGAGGGCTAACAAGGGAATAAAGACATTTCAGAGAAGACTTCCAAGAAGGCATCGTGAAGGCAAGTGTGAAAAAAGTTGCCAAGGGGAAGGTTAATTATACAGCTTAGGGAGTTGTTATTGGGATTGATAGGCTAGAAGTAGAATTTGGGGTCCTTCCAACTCATTAAGCAATGTCTAACAAGGGTGCCTAATTGGATAAGATTTGAGATTGGTATTGAAAGATCTTCTACTGGACCTTTCTGCCTCACAGGTCCCCTGAGTGGGTCAAAAGGACAAAAGAAAAGTCTTCTTGAATAAGGAAAATCGCAATTAGGAGTACTCAGTAATGGTCAGAACAGCACAAGTAGAACATAAGGCTTGAGTGGGTTTCACAGGTATCTAAGAAATAAAAACAACATTTAAATTTAGTTTGCAAATGGCTACTTACGATACAGATAGAAACATTCACAGACCAAGGAGCAAACAATCACTGATAAAGAAAAAAAGAGAGTAAATGTAAAGACCAGATGTTGCCTATAAATGTGGCTCTGTATGAAACAGAATCTGTCAGTCTGACCTAATAAAAAGCACTTCTCAGAATTTCTTACCTTTGAGATAAAATATGTGCGCTACAGAGAATGGAGACTTCCAGACAATAAAACATTAGTACATTTCTGGTATATCAAGATAATTTGGCTACATGATTATTTGTTCTCCAATAAGGTGTGAACCAAACTCTCTTTATTCACCTCATGGGCCCAAGTCCCCAGATTCATTTAAATGCTCGTCTCTCAGTGGGAGTTGTCTGTTTAAAGATGTTTTGAGAGTCTGGGCTATGGCCCTCAGCTCTTCATTCACTTAAAAAATGTGGTGTGACTGCTTTACGCAGAAAGGGACTTTGACCCAAAACAGCATCTCTGTAAGAGGATTAGAAAAATTCCATTCTTTTAATGACTGGCTAGATGTTTGCTCTCCTTTACTAAATACTCTTTGTCTGTTATTCTTAATTATCAGCATAAATGCTTTAAACCAATGTTGTAAGTAATCTGTCATTTTATCCAAGGTTTTGTTGAATAGTTCTTTTGAAATGATCTGATTATTGGTTTCTTTAGGCCACCACTCAGCTAAATTCCCATGCCTGCCTTTATAATGGCACTTCTGCCATTTCTTAGACCTTCCACTAAGATCCACAGCAGCACTATGTTTGCGTTAGCACCAGCATAGACATGTAAGAGACTTCACTGGAAGGGGAAGCTGCATATAGCTCTGCCAGAAAAGACTAGCATGAAACCTCTTTTGTAACGTTTCTAATGTTATTTAGCAATTGCTGTGACACTTTTTGTTCTAAACGGTACTATTTTCACAGTGCTCTGATAAAGACAAAGTTTCTTCCAAATATCTTGTACCAATCAACTCCCTCAGATCCTAAGTAATTTAAAGCTAGGCTTTCTGTTTGCATGCCTACAGATGGACATCAGCACCTAACATAGCTCTTTAAAATCTTGGCTTAGGACTAAATTTCACCCCACTAATTTTGTCCTATGTTACAGGATAGCATGTGATAACAGGTCTTTTAAAACAGCAGAGATGTATTTTGTAATTTAGAAAATGGCTCTGAGGAATCATTTGTCAGTTTAATGAAAATCTGAAACTACAGGTTTACATAATAGAATTAATTGTAATGGCCCTGCTGGAATGATTTCTTTCAGACAGGTTATTTGAAGGATTGAAAGAGGGATTTCACAGCTGAAAGAAAAAAAAGGATTTATCCTAAGACTCATGAAAGCAAAACATGTTTAAATTTCATAATACAGTGCCTTTGACTCTGTGGGACTATTGGTTTCACATGTCTTGAGATGTAGGAGATACTTCTATTCAAGGGTCTATTTGGGAATATCTTCAAAGAACTCAGTCCTTTCCTAATGCAGGTGTTCATCACGTACAGAGGGCAAATGAGTGTATTTACTTATTAAAATGTGACCTTACAGAGTCATAAATGTTACATAGGGTGGTGTAATGTCCCTGCAAAGGTGGTGCTACAGAGTAAACAGAAAATGTATATCTAACATGGAGAAAAGGCCTTTGACAAGTGCCAATGATGGAAAAACCATAAAATATTACATAGCTCAGTTACCCAGGAAGCTGCAGGGAGTAGTCAGCATCCGATAATTCTAAACATCAGTTCAGTGGTGACCTTGTGGGAGAAAATGAGTCTTAATAATCATGTGCAAGTTTGCTGCACATGTTCCAAAACAGTATTATTGGTTGCATTTTACACTCTTCATTGATCAATATTAACTTCTGAGCATGCTGTATGCGTGTGTGCCTGCACGTGTGTGGCAGGCACAGTGCTTTAGGCTGTGGCTCCCCCTACCCTGCAGGCTCTCAGGTAAGAGGTCATTTCCATTCCTCATCATTTCTTCCTCAGTGACTGGAAATATTCTGTCAGCCGTTTGGCAGGGGGAACAAAAATAGTTTGTATTCTGACAATTGTGTCCTAGCAGCATTGTATCACTCATCCTAGCACAAGGGCAGTGTTAACATCAGGCCACAGCTAAACACCTGCCAGGAAGTAGAATAACATACGAGTTCAACTCCATATGGCTGCTGCTCTCACCGGTGACTTCTTGGCTGGTACACTGTGCCCGTGACTAGGGACTGACACTAACAGACAGGAACAAATTACACGGCCACAGATGCAACGACACATCTGATGCTCCAAGAAAAGAAGCAGGTGGGGTGAGGGTCCCAGAGCTCTGCCCAGAATTGCAACAAACAAACAGCAACAGTAGGTTGTGTGACATGTGTAAAGGGCGAGAGGCAGTGCAGTTTGACATCTTTGCCATAAGGGCTAGATGGGCCAACTGACAGCTCCTGTCCTTCCCTCTCACAGCTGCACTTACCATATTGTACTCATTCCTTCCCTAAAATACTGCTGAGTATTCAATATGCAATCACTGCAGTCTGAGCACATGGACTAGGTAGGATGTTTAAAAACACAAATTCTGATACTGTTATGAGACTAATTCCTCACACCTTAGTTTGAAACCTCTCTCATCTTACACACTTTTTTTTTTTTTAATGCAAATACATTTTCCAGTATGCGCAAAATTGTTGCTCTGTGCCCTGTTGTAATTCAAACACTAATGTGTAAAGTGAGGTTTTTTCTTGCCTTCTGCTTCTCAGGCTGTAATTTTCTCACGGGGAGCAGAAAGAAAAAAAGATTAAACCACATTTCTGACCTAGAAGCCTGAAGTGCTATTATGGTCATAGCAACACTAGAACTATAAGAATATTGCAGTCATGTCCACTGTGTGATTTAAAATGAAAACATAATTATCATCTTCTTCTGGTAGCAAGGTAGATAATTATGCATTGCATTTGTGCCACTTGTAATTTTATTCAATTTGTTCCAAATCTGTTGACAAGTGTAGCAAAGCACAACTAGAGGCTGGTATTTAAGGGAGTGTCTCGGGAGCTGCCATAAAATAAATAGATGTTAGTGAATCCCCAGCCCCGAAAGGCTAAACTGCAGAAGCTGAGCATGGTTAAACGCCAGTCTGCAAGCCACCTGCATCTTTATCTTGCAGAAGTGCTCAGCAAACCTCAGCCGCATATAAGGTATATTTAAGTCCAAGATATTTTCCCAGAAGGATATAAAATACTGATTTGAAGCAGTGTAACAATACAGTAATGGCCATAATAAGGCATTCTCCTTAGCATGGCTCTGCAGCTAGGAGTGCATTTTTGGTTCAGCTGCCTTGTATAGGAAAAAGTTTGCCTCTTAGATTACAATTTACCCTGTATTACTTTGTTTATAACATCTCCCCACCCCTCCCCATGCCACCCAGCGTGAAAGAAAGTTCACGACACTTTTCTTGTGTATTTTACAAAGAGCGCATTTTAAATAAGCTGGGGAGGTTAACTCAAGATCCTTTAATCCCAGCATATATCTTTGTTAAAGAGACATAGATGTTGAAAACCCCTACTAGAAAACAGGTTTCAGTAAATCTCTCACCCTGAAAAAGCCCCCTCAGCCCAACTTCAGTGACATACATTCACTTTCCTTCTGCAAAATAACAAATGTCAAACTGGTGAGAGAAGGCAATGGCAGAGTGGTGCAAATCAACTTACACCCAAGTTTTACCCCAGCACTGCACAGCTGAGCTCCCAGATCTGTGGAAGGTTGGTGCTGTGTTAACACCAGAGGAGCTCATCAGCATCAGCACTTAGGGACAGACCATGCTTCCAGAATCAGGAGGGAATTTGGATTCTATCTGCTGGATGACAGACCTAAGCTTGGCCAGGTCACACCATGGGATGAGGAAAGGACCAGGGCAGCACCAGATTCAGAGATCCTGCAGCCTCAAGGCAGAGCAAGGGGCCTAACTTGGGTACCGCACCCTGCCAGCCAGGCCTGAGGCTCCATGCACTCCCAGTCCCTGCCTGGCATAGCAGAAAAGGCAGCCATGCCCTCACTAGGTTTGCTAAGCTTTGTAGGCTTCCAGCAGTCTCCAAGAATGCTGTCTTGCAGAGGATGGGACGAAATCTGGAGAGGCACAGTAGGCCTGCCAATAGAGCAGCCACTGCTGTACCTGGCAGCTCTCTGGCAGGATGGTTTGCAAAGAGACACACATACCTTTGATTGGGATTGACTGAAAATAATTAGCCCTATTCCTCCTCCCTATTTCTTTGCAATCTGTTTTCTTTCCCCCCCACACTCTGTTAAAGGTCATCAATATTTATTCATGTAAGTAGATGCTGCCCCAGTTGACCTAGTTTGATGTCCACCCTAAGCCCTGAGAAAACAACCCATTTGGGTTACAAATGACTTCTATTACCTTCATTGACAGCTCAATGTATGTCTACTATTCATGAAGTGAAAATGAAAGGGCTAATGAACTGCACTACCTGGCACTGCTGTATCTTCACCCAAAGAAAAAGTTTAAGGCCACTAACCATCCAAGCCCAGCTAAAATTCTCACTCAAATACTTAAAAATATCAGTACTTTCCCATTCTCTATTCACTTATGTTTTGAAGTCATCAGTCCCAGAGAAGAGCAAGACATAACTGCACCACGAACTATAATGTTTGGAAACTTGAATTTAGTTACACTAACATTTCAAGGCTTCTTTTTATGGTGAAAAGTACCAAAAGGACTGAAAATGATAGCAGACAGTGCATATAGATAAACACCTGCTTACACCAAGGACCACATATACTTCTGTTTAGCTCTGGAAAAAAGTTTTCTCTGTTTGCCAGAAATGAAAAATTGGCTTGGGAGAACAGGGAAGAGAATTTCTTGAGTATTTTTTTTTTTTTTTGACTGAAACCTAAAACATTTCCAAAAATATATAAGCTTAATCATAAAACATTTGCTTTCCACAGAAAGATCCACAACCAGTTTTATTACTGACTTGTGATTTTTCTTCCTCACATCAGCTCTGTTCATTTTTCTGTAAGCTACAGTGAAAAGACACGCCAGCTAAAGTAAACACGTCACAACCCAGAGCTGAATCTAGTGATCCAGCACAACCAAGTCAACATCTCATAAAAAGGTTTCTCAGTCCTTATTAAGGAGACCATTTTTTAAGTGATGCCATTTCTTTCATGTTCCTATATATCCAACTGAAAAATCCAACATTCAAGAAAGCAGTAAATATCTTCAGCAGTATATAAAATATGATAAGATAGCTGATAGCAGAATTTATCAGTCTTTTAAATGTTTCCAGAAAGCCAGTTTGGCTAAAAAAAATCTGCAGTCTCTTCAGGCTAAGAAGACTGAACATCTAGAAATATTTGCATGCCTACAGGCAAGACCTCTTTGCTAGGTTTGGTAATTTCCCCCACAGCAGCTGACATGCTGTCAAGATAAAGCTTCAAGATACCCTTTCATCAACTGCTAATTCAATCTTTGGCTAATTAGAATGTTTTAATAGTTCAATTTATATTTCTCTGGGAATTTGACTTGCTCTTTATGTAACAGTTTTCCCTAAGAAGTGTCACACTTTTGCTGTGACTTTTTTTTTTTTTTTTTTTTTTTTTTTTTTTTTTTTTTTTGTATCAGGACAATTTCTGATCAGTGTTGCTTTCCAGTAACTTTACATCATTGCTATTCTGTGGTTTTCCAGAATAGAAGGAGAGTGTTTACAGGGAAGAAATACTTCCCACTTCAAGTTGCTTTTCTGTCTGGCAGCTGTGTGCCTCCTCACATTACTGCAACCCCTCAGATCAACAAGGGGCACGCTCAGGAAACTCAGGAGAAGCCCAGGGTGACAATTCCCAGCACGATGCCCTCCTGCCAGATATGCAGCAGGGAGGAGGTCACAATTACTTTCCTATTGCTGTTTACCAGAAGTACTTCCTTCTGTGAAGTGAATTAACCTTCCCGCAAAGCAGCTTACAGGAAGGGTTCATACATGCCACACGCTAGAAATATACAGAGGAACCAAGGACTTAAATTCCAAGATGCAGAAAATACAACAAGTGTGGACCTAGAAAGCCTCAGGTAAAACAGTGCCTTGCATCATTCCCTTCTCAGTTCCTGATCAGACTGTGGCAGAAAACATCCTCAGGGGAAAAGTAAGTAAAAACAAATAAACAAAAGCTTTATTTACAGAGCTGTTCTTTCCTGCTTCCAAATAACCAGTTTCAAGACAAGAGCACTATGGTAAAGCTAAGTTTGAGGGCTTTCAGACTCACACCTGACATAGCTAGAGAACCTCCTAACTGAGCTGTACAGGAGATGGTAGCTCCAGAGAGTACAGACAGCAGAGACAGGGAACGGAGTGTGCCATTTTGATCCTATCATGATCCCATCTCACAGCCATTACTACCAAACCAGACTGAAACTGCTCTGAGATAGCATACTTAGAAGGGTAGCTCTGCAAGATGCTAGGATAGCTTGAAGAGACTAAAAGAAAAATGAACTTATCAGCATCTCTTTCCATAGCACCTGACTACTTTCTGCATTTGCAAATCTGCATTTGCAGAGTTGTGTCATGGCTTAGATTCCAAACGTCCCTGGTTTGCTGACCTGTTCTATGTTCCATTAGGACATATGTGCATGGTACATTACATTGCATAAGTCATCCAGCAACTGAGCAATCGTCCTGGAAACATACCCTTTCAACATCTGACCAAAGACACTCATCATCTGAATCACTCAAATGTACATCCCATACCCACTGATTAAAAAACAAAAAAAACCAACAACAACAACAACAAAAAAACAGTCCCAGACTTGTGGTTCAATAAACCTACTTCCATTGGAAATAATGGTTCCTAAAAGTTAAATATCCAGAACTGAAAATAAAGTTTTCAAAAAAGCAGTTGGCAGGAGTATCTATTTTCTTCATATTAATGTAATTCCATTTCCAACTCAAGGTCTGTGTGTGGCCTTCATCTAATCTACGCCTTTAGAGAGATGCAAATGAAATTTTAAATATTTGGTAATGCTCCCCACTGTCTTTTTAAAATAAAATGCATATATCTTCTGTGAAAAAATGACAAATTCATGTTTGCATCAATGATTTTCCTCCAGGCCTCCTCTCCTGCTTCAGTCCTTCAAGGAATATTGTCTAAATACTCCCCAAGGATTTTCTCTGCTCTTGGCATGCATATGAAATCTGCTATTAGTGTCATTGAGAGTTATGTCTGCATATAACAAGAAGAATAGATACCTAAATAATTCATTAGACCTTTACATAAGTATGTTTGCCTTGATGAACAGCTACTATCAAAATTTGTGGGAAGGTCCATTTCTAAATATTTTTAGAAACTAGAAGCTTTCAGTTATTAAGACTCTGCTTACAATGCAAGTGATTTAAACCAGAGACACGTGGACAACACTGATTCCCTAAGACTTTCCACAGAAGCATCAGTCACCAATGCTGACACAGGAAAAATACGGGGGAAGGCAATCAATGGGGCTACATTTTGACTTGACTTAATTCATTAATATTTGAAAACAAGTAAGACTGGTTTGCCCCAGGGATTGGTAATAGGATACAAGCCTTTCACCTCTAGGTCAGCAGTTCAAAGCTAACTTTGGTCAGTACTGACTGAAAGTCATTACTATCTATACGAACACTCTTCAAGAGCGTATGTAAAGTAAGTTGGTGGTCTCTGTTTATTTCCTAATGACCAAGGCCCTGATTCAGCAAAGCTCTTAAGCATGCACTTAATGAGAAGCAGATGTTTAAATCCTTTTGAATTTGAACATCTGATTACAGTTAAGCATGTTTTTAACAGCCTTACTACTATGGGTAGACTGGAGCACACACTTGCGAAATTTTGCTAAATAAGAGCCTCAGTATATCGGCTTGTCAGTTATATGCGTGCACATACAAACAGAGAGGGCAAGCAAGCCCATTTCATCTCCCCCTAACTATTAACCACATGCTGGCACTGTGTGCTAATGATGGCAGAAGAACAAAACTATCAGCTGTAGAAGAGTTCCTTTCCATTCATCCATATTAGTGACACAAGACAGGGAAAAATCCTTGAACAGATGTTATAAAGGAGAATACAAGGCAACAGAACTGGCTTGTCTTCCTTTCCCCTTTCTTCAATGTGGAATATGCTTCAAAGCAACGTGAAATAGAAATGAGGCATTTGCACAGCCTTCCTGGTGCTCATTCATGCATGTTTTGTGTTAAATATGCGTGCATATATGAATCTAGTCTGGAAGAATGGAAGACCCATAGCAAAACCACATTCAATATTTTCCTATAGATGAAGCTCATTCCTTAGAATGCATTTAAAGAGGAAAAAAAGGTTCTTCAGAAATCTTCCGGTTTGAAATCCTATTTGTACTTCAAAATCATTAGGGCCGACATACCGTCAGAAGTTTTTTAAACACCACTATTGAAGTTGTCGTCTCTCCTGCTAGATTAAATACCTTCTAGGATTACCAGTGGATCAGATTTTGTTTTGCTTCTTTTTAAAAGAGTTGTATTCTGGGACTTTTCCATGGTGCCACCGCTCATTGTCTTGTATGATCAAGGTCAACTGCTGTGAAACATAAGCTAGTGTTTCAAACCACAGCAGGCTCCGAAAACCACCATTTTAATATTGTGACTGTGATATTAGCATGGCAAGTGGAATTCCATCAGTTTCAAGTACCACTCCCCATCTCTAAAGACAAGACCAATGGTGTTAGCTTTATAACTCACTGCCTTCTAACAAAGTGAGGTTGAGCATTATAGAGCATGTTCTAGCCCCAGTTTCACCACACTTCAGTTGAAATGAATTCAGTGAATTATAACATGGAACTAAGATCAGCATCTAGTGCTGCATTTGATAAATCTGGCAGGTTTTTGATCAAATACCAATGAGATGGCCAAATTGGTTTGTAATGAAGTGATCACACCCAATTTACTGAGACTTCAGTAAAGTTTTCCAAGTATCTAATCACAGAAGATTTTCATCTCACAAAATTTTGGGTAAGGCTGTAATAAACATACTTTACTAAAATGAATGAAACCATTAACTCTAAATTCACCCATTGCTAGAGGAAAAGCAACCATCTAAGTCAGC
>PPHD01029091.1:0-10700 GCA_002909625.1 Bambusicola thoracicus
CCAGGGATGGTGACTCCACCACCTCCATGGGCAGGCTATTCTAGTGCCTGATCACTCTTTGAGAGAAAAAGATTTTCATTATATCTAATCTAACTCTCCCCTGGAACAACTTGTGGTCATTTCCTTGGGTCCTATTTGTTCCCTCGGAGAAGAGGCTGACCCTCACATCATCACAACCTCCCTTCAGGAAGTTGTAGAGTGCAGTGAGGTCTCCCCTGAGCCTCCTCTTCTCCAGACTAAACAATCCCAGCTCCATCAGATGCTCCTCATAAGACCTGTGCTCCAGACCCCTCACCAGTTCTGTTGCCCTTCTCTAGATATGTCCCAGGTCCTCAATGTCTTTCTTGTATTGAGAGGCCCAAAACTGAACACAATACTCAAGGTGTGGCCCCACCAGAGGTGAGAACAGGGGGATGATTATGTCTCTGCTCCTGCTAGCCGCACTATTTCTAATGCAGGCCAGGATCGCACTGGCACTCTTTGTCACGTGGGCACGCTGTTGGCTCGTGTTCAGCCAAGCATTGACCAACACCCCCCAGTCCCTCAGGCTCTTCACAGTCATCCAGCCACTCTGCCCCAAGCCTATAGCTCTGCATGGGGTTACTGTGGCCAAAGTGCAGGACGTGGCACTTGGACTTGTTGAATCTCATCCCATTCACCTCAGCCCAGAGATCCCGCCTATCCAGGTCCCTCTGAAGGGCCTCCCTACCCTCAGGCAGATCTACACTACTACCCAACTCGGTGTCATCTGCAAACTTACTGAGGGTACACTCAATCCCCTCATCTAGGTCATCAATAAAGACATTAACAAGATGGGCCCAAGTTCTAACCTCTGGGGGATACTACCTGTAACAGGCCACCAGAGGGCCTTAAATCCATTAACTACTACCCATTGGGCATGGCCCTCTAGCCAGTTCCTTACCCAAACAAGGGTATACCGGTCCAGGCCACAGGCAGCTAGTTTCCTGAGAATACTGTGGGAGGCTGTGTCAAAGGCTATGCTGAAGACTAAGCAGACTACATCAACAGCCTTTCCCTCGTCTATCAGTCTGGTCACTCAGTTGTAGAAGTAGATGAGGTTGGTCAAGCACAACCTTCCTTTCATGAACCCATGCTGTCTGGGCCTGATCCCCTGGATGCCACACACATGCCGTGTGATCTCACCCAAGATGATTTGCTCCATAACTTTCTCTGGTACTGAGATCCAGCTGACAGACCTGTAGTTCTCTGGATCCTCCTTACAGCCCTTCTTGTAGATGGCAGTCACACTGAGAAACCTCCAATCCTCTGGCACCTCTCCAGATAATCAGGAGCACTGGTAGATGGTGGAGAGTGGCTCGGCAGTCACTTCCACCAGCTCCCTCAGCACCCTAGGTGGAGCCTGTCTGGTCCTATGGACTTGCGACAGTCCAGATGGAGGAGCTTTCTGTCATGGTTTTATGATTTTTGGTTATCAGCATTCCACATCACAATATCATGCAGTGTACTGGGAGCAGAGCTTTAGTTCCGGGTACCTGAAGAGAAGAAGAACTACGTTCCCCAAGAGCCTCTTTGAGTCCCCAGGAGCCTTTTCAGGTATTGTTATCATTCCTGCTCAGGGGAACAGATATAAGGACGCAGGTCATCTGACTCGTCCCTTTTTTTTTCGCCCTTCTCGTCTGGTGCTCGCTGCAGGATCTTGTTGCTGCTCCCGACCGCTTACAAGGCTTTGGTGTTAGCGTAAGGCCGTTGGCTTTCAGACAATCTTTCTCTAATTATTTTTGATTTATATTGTACTATAGCGTGCTATCTTACCTTTCAATACTATATTTAGTAAATTAGTTTGTTTCTCCTCAGATCGTTGCTGCTGTTTTAAATTATTGTGGGGTCCCCTGGGTTTCCCTTCCCGGAGGCGCAGATTCTGTGGAATCCCTCCACCCCACTAGTCACAGAACTGGGCCAGATTGGCCCGTAAACCATCGACACTCTCTAACTGTCTTTACCTGAATCACCAGGGTGTATTCTGGGTTCCATCCCAGACTTCCAGGTCAGGGCATAAAGTGCTCTGAAGATAACTGATCTGACTATTAAAGGCAGATGTAAAGAAGGCGTTGAGAACCTAAGCCTTTTCCTTATCCTCAATGGTCACATTCCCTGCTGCATAAAATAAAGGATGGATGGAAATTCTCCACGGGGATGAAATTCTCCTCAGAGTATACACAGAGAAGACCTCAAAGATGATCAGAGGACTTTATCATCTGAAGTAAGGTTGAGACAGAAATGTTTATTTGTCCTGTAGAAGAGAAGACGCCAGGAAGACCTCATTGTGGCCTTCCAGTATTTTAATGAGAGCTTGTAAACAGGTGAGAGACAAACTTCTCACATGGTCTGATAGTAAAGAATGTCTTTAAACCAGAATATGGGAGATTTGAGGCAGGAAGTATTTAGTCATTGGGTGGTGAGGCACTGGAACATGTTGCCCAGAGAAGCTGGAGATATGCCATCTCTGGAAGCATTTGGATGGAGCCCTATGCAGCCTGATCTAGTGGGTGGCAACCCTGCACACAGGAGGGGGCTTGGGACTAGATGGTCTTCATGGTCTCTTTCAACTTAAACCATTCTATGAACTCAACCACCTTCTTCCTGTCCTTTTAGAAGATAAAAGTTAAGTTTTCTGTCCTTCAGTCTTCAAGTCTTTCTGGAAATTGACACAGAAATTAGTAGATTACCATGAATGACCTCACAGTAATATCTGCCAATTCCTTCAGCACTCATGGGTGCATCCTTTCCATGAATGGTGTATACGCAGGCTTAGGTATGCATATCCAGCTTGCTTAAGCACCCTCTGTGCCAGTGGCTACAAAACACTGGATTTATTGAGTAATTGTATTGAAACTAAAGCAGAAAAAATGTAACAGTAAAATAATATTTCTTTAGGTTTTTTCTTGGACTTGATGTCTGCAAAATCTCCTTAGCCTTTGAAAACTTTTCATTATAAAATTGACTTTTTAAAAAAGATATTTCAAATATGTTTCAGCAATATCCCTACTCATGATTTCATTCACTCTGCCTCAGAATTCTTAGGATTTTCTAGTCATTCATACCTACATACAATCAAAAATTTTCCCTTACAGAGACAGTAGAGACATAATGAATTTGCTGACACAAGTATGACAAAGGCAACCATGCAAATGAGACAAAATGCCTGAAAAAAAATTTAAGTGCTTCTTGACTGCATAGCACTCATTCATTCATTTCTTGCTGGAATTTTTCTGTAGCATTGTGTTTTACCTGTACTCACATTGCAAAAAAAAAGGCGATTTTTCATATGCTTTCGTATGTGCTTGCATGTGTTTGTACTATGCATGGGAGGTACAGTTCTCATGTATTTGTTGGATGACTGAAGAATATCAGACTGAACTATTTCTTCATTTATATGTAATACAACATTGTTCTTGGAACTGAGAAAAGAAATCTTCCCTTGACTTCAAGGAAACAAGACTGGACTTATTAGCAGGAATTCAAAATACCTATGAAATGTATATAGTTTTCACTCTGACAGCTAAAGTGAATTGAAAACTAACCACAAATTTCCCAAAATTGATTGTCAGAATGCTAATTATGCTAGTAAGAATTCATCCCTACCTTCAGTGAAATTATTCCCTGACCCTCTGACCTTCCTCTACCTTCACTTCCATTTTTCCTTCCCTTTTTCCTTCCTTTCTGTTGCTTCACTTCATCTTTTCCTTGCCTTGTTTTGCCTTGCCTTCTCACCCCCACTGGAAAAAAATTGCAATTATTTCTGTAGATGAAAATTTCTCAGTAGAAATTTCTGTATAGTGCATTCTGTTTCTCCTGTTTCACTACATCATTCATGTGTTTGCAGTTGTCTATCTTGATTAAAACTTCAGATTCAGGTTTAAATCCCTCTACTGTCTGGTAAAAGAGAAGCATAACCCCCCATTTTTAATGCAGGATGTAAGAACTATAGGCCAGTCAGTCTTACCTCTGTACCATGCAAGATCATTGGGGCAGATACTTCTGGAAACAGTGCTGAGGCACATGGAAAACAAGGATGTGAATGATGATAGCCAACTCAGCTTCATTACAGGCAAATAGTGCCTGGAAAATTTTGTGGCCTTCCTGTGGCAAGGTGGTCGGAAGTAGATGATATTTCAGGCTACCCCTGTGGACAGTAAGATGAGCTGGCAGTGATGAAATCCATCATGACTAATCAGGTAACTTTTGCCAAGACTTCAGTGGAAAAATAGAGTTTACCTGTTGTGGAAGAATGGACAAGCAACTTGAAGAGAATAAAGACAGGTTTCTAGGATATGCAGGGAGAAAATTAGAAAGGCAAAAGTCCAGTGTCAGCTCAACCTGACCTCTGTAGAAAAAGAAGACAAAAAAATGTTGTTACAAATAAATTAACAGTAAGAGGAGGACTAGAGAAACTCTCCAGCCTTTACTGGGTGCAGCAGGGAATGTGATCTCCAAGGATAAGGAAAAGGCTGAGGTTCTCAATGTCTTCTTCACATCTGTCTTTAATAGTGATAACACTCATCTTCAGGGTACACTGACTCTTGACCTTTAAGTCTGGGGTGGCGAGCAGCATAAATTTCCCATGATTCGGGTAAAAACAGCTAATGACATGCAACTTCATCTGAACTGACACAAGTCCATGCAGCCACATGGGATCAACAAAAGGGTGCTGAGGGAACTGGAAGACATGATTGTCAAATTCTTTTTCCACCATCTACCAGTGTTCCTGGTCAACTGGAGAGGTCCCAGACAACTGGAGACTTGCTAATGTGATGTCCATCTACAACAAGGGTTGTAAGGAAGATCTGTGGACCTTGCTGTCAGGGAAGGTTATGGAACCGATCATCTTTAGCATAACTGCACAGCATGTGTGAGACAACTGGGGGATCAGGCCTAGCCAGCATAGCAGGTTTGACCAACTTCATCTCCTTCCATGACCAGGTGGTCCGCCTGGTGGATATTGATGTAGTCTCTCTAGACTTCAGCAAAGCTTATGACTCTGTCTCCCACACTATTTTCCTAGAGAAGCTGGCAGCCCATGGTTTAGACAGGTACACTCATTGTTGTGTAAAGAACTGTCCGGAAGGCTGGGCCCAGAGAGTGTTGGTGAATGGAGTTAAGTCCAGCAGGCAACAAATCATGAGTGGTGTTCTTCAGGGGCCGGTACTGGGGTCTGTCCTGTTTAATATCCTTACTGATGATTTGGAGGAGGGCACTGAGTGCACCCTCTGTAAGTTTGCAGATGACACCAAGATGGGAGGAGTGACAATCTGCCTGGAGTTAGGAAGGCCTTACAGAGGGATTTGGACAGGCTGGGATGAAGTTCAACAACAGCAAGTGCTGGGTCCTGCACTTTGGTCACAACCCCGTGCAGTGCTACAGGCTTGGGGCAGAGTAGCTGGAAGGCGTATGCTGGTAAAGGATCTGGTGATTTTGGTCAACTCTCAGATGAACTTTAGTTAGCAGTGTGGTAAGATGTCCAAGAAGGCCAACAGCTTCCTGGCTTATATCAGAAATAGTGTAGTCAGCAGGAGCAGGGAGGTGACTGGTCCACACACTAGAAGAAGGACACTGAGGTGCTTAAGCATGTTCAAAGAAGGGCAACAAAGATGGTAAAGGGTCTGGACCACAGTCTTATGAGAAATGGCTGAGGGAACTGACATTCTTTAGTCTGGAGAAGAGGAGGCTCAGGGAAGACCTCATCATTCTCAACAACTATCTGAAAAGAGGTCAGGTCAGCCTCTTTTCCTGGGCAGCTAGCAATAGGATGAGAGGTAATGACCTTGTCTTGGTTCTAGGAGAGACTCAAATTGGATGTTAGGAAAAAGTTCTCTGAAAGAGTGGTTGGGAATTGGACAGGCTATCCATGCAAGAGGTCAAATCTGCATCCCTGGAGGTGTCCAAGTACCTTGGAGTTGTAGTACTTAGGGGCAAGGTTTAGTGGGTAATATTGGTGATAGTGGAATGGTTGGATCAGGTGATCTTAGAGGTCTTGTCCATGATCCCATTGTTCAGAAAAGTACATTAATTAGAGATTTTCTGATGTTTATCTCATCTTGAAGCCCAGTTCAGAAATTTAAAAGTTTGTTTGGGAAATTTCAATGGGAAATGAATCTTATAGAGAGATTTCATGATTCATGAAGGGATGTTAAAGACCATTTAGCTCCAACCTCCCTACCATGGGCAGGATTGTATCCCATGAGACCCTATAGCCCTAACACCCCCTCCAACCTATACTTGAACATCTCCAGGGATGGGGCATCCACAACTTCACTGGGCAACCTGTTCCAGTACCTCACTATCCTCTAAGTAAAAAAAATCTGCCTAACATCTAATATAAATCTTGTCTCACAGGAGGGGGGACAATCACTTCCCTCTCCCTGCTGGTCACTCTCTTTTCATACAGCCCAGGATACTGCTGGCCTTCTGGGCTGCAAGCAAACACTGCTAGCTCATACCCAGCTTTTCATCCATCAGGACCCCCAAGTCCTTATCGTCTGTGCTGCTCTTAATGAGTTCTTCTCACAGTCCATACATATATATGGAACTGCCCCAACCCAGAAGCAACACTTTGTACTTAATCATGTATTACCTCACTTGGTTCATGCGCGCCCACTTCCGAAGCTTGTCCAGGTCCCTTTGGATGGCATCCCTTCCTTTTTTTATATCAGCTACTCCACTCAGCTAGGTGTCATTAGCAAATCTGCTGAAAGTACACTTGATCCCACTGTCTAGGTCATTGACAAAGATGTTAAAGAGAAAGTCTGAAGACTGACCCCTGGGGAACACCACTTGGGACCAGCATCTACCTGGGTATAGATCCCTTTATCACAACCCTCTATCTCTGACCATCCAATCAAATCCTTGTCCACCATGGACTGGTATACATTCAGCCTCATGAGCTAGTTTAGGATTCACTCTGCTTTTTCAATGGGCTGGATTTTGCTCCCCCAGCCCTACTCAGATATTCAGGGACATGAGAGGCATGGGAAGCTCAACATCCAGTGAAGAGTGAGGCAAATAACTTGCAGAGTACTTCATCTTTCTCCATGTCTGCTGTAGCCAGTTCTCCCTTATCATTCATCAGAGGAGATATACTCTCCTTTGGCTGTCTCTTCTGACCAACACACCTACAGAACACCTTCTTGTTATGTTTCATAACCCTCACCAAGTTAAGTTCCATGAAAGGGATCTATAGAACTACAGTCTACATTGCCTCACCTTTATTCCTGGGAAAGTGATCGAACAGCTAAACTTGAAAACCATTTGCAGATGCACGAAAGACATAAAGATAATCAGGCAGACTCAGCATAGATAGTGAGAATAATACTTGACCAACCTGATAACTTTCTACGGTTAACTGGTTTCACAGATGACTAGGCAGAACTAGGTGTAGTTTGTCTTAACTTCACTCTGGGAAGGCGATGGAGCTGCTAACGCTTGAAGATATTTCTACATATTTGGAAGTAATGAAAATGTTTGAGTGTAGTCAACATAGATTCACAAAGGGAAAGTCATAAACAACCATCTAATAACAGTTTTTGATGAAATTACTGGCTTGGTAGATGAAGGAAGAGCTGTTGACATTGTCTGCCTTGACCTCTGTTTCCAAGAAGATCATGATAGAGAAGCTTATTACATATGGGCTGGATGAGGAGACAGTGAGGAGGATTGAAAATCAAATAAACAACTGGGCCCAGATGGTGCTGATCAGTGATGCAAAGTTTAGTTGGAGATCACTAAGTAATGCTGTACCCTAGAGTTCAATACTGGCCCCCATCATGCTCAACATCTCTTGAATTAACTGGTTAAAGGTTGATGGGTCAAGTGTACTCCCAGCAAGTTTGGTGATAATACAAAACTGAGGAATAGCTCATCCAACAGACGGTCATGCTGCCATTCAGAGAATCCTCAGTAGTTTGGAGAAATAAGCTGACAGAAACCTCATCCATTTCATGGGGCTCTTGATGGACACCAAGTTGAACATAAGCTAGCAATATTTTAAGCTTTTGGTAAAGAAATTCAATAGTTTATTGAATTACATTTGGAGGAAGGATTACAGAAAGGCCATACAGTATTCAGCTAAATTCTTGGACAGTATATAAATTGAATATTCTTAATTAAAGAGTGTAATCCCACTCTGTGGAAAACAATGATCTATCTGGCTCAACTACCACAAATGCCTTTTTAAAGAAAAAATTCTACTCAGAAGAAAAATGAAGTTTCATAGCCACAGATACCCTGTGTACATCTCACTTGACAGAAATTTCCCCTCCAGCAATGTAATTATGTATACACAACTGTAAAACGGGTAATTTTGAAAAAAAAAAGAAGGGGCATTTTTTTCCTTCCTCCATAAATATAGGGACTATAGGATGACAGCTAATTACACACACACAGATGCACAGTAGGTAAGTGCTAATTTTGACAGTGTAACTTTCCTCAGCAACAAGCCACAAATCCATGTGCATGAGTCTGTCACACTGTGCCAGATAGGCACCCATATTTCACACTGCAGCTTTTTTCTCATTTATTGCAGTGGACACAGCACATTCATGTTCTGTCCCAGTGAGATTTGAACTTTGAAATCCTTAATAAATCTTAATTATATGTTGATTATATCAGTAGAAGTATCTCTGTAAAACATATGGTTGGAAACTTGTCACAGAGTTATCTAGATCAATCTAGATAAATCTATGCCCATGACAGGGGGGCAGTAGGTCCGTGGGCCCCCTGGCTCCCAGAAATGGGAAGGGGAGAAAGGAAAGGGATAGGGGAATGGGTGCTGGTCGCAGAGAGGGAAAAAGAACTGAGCAGTGGCAACAATCTAAGGAGGAAAACTTATTTTACCATGATATTGGAATGCAAGATAACAAAATATAATACAATCTAATTGAAAAAAAGGGGTAATAAATCAAATAAAATAAGAAAGTTTCCAAAACTGAAAGGCCTACTTGAATGAAGCTACTTGGAAGCACACCCACCCCCCTGCCTGGCAGTGAGAGAGAGAGAGCATGTGCCGAAAAAGAAAACAGATCCCATGACTTCTGTGACATACCTTCCTTCTGTGACCTTCTCTGAGGTCCTCTAGGATATGCAGTTCTTCTTCTCTTTTGAGAAACAGGTATCTGGAAGGTTGCCAATCCATGGAACTGGAGTATTAACTCGTTAATTACCTGGGCTGTACATGATGTTATGATGTGGAATACCAATAGCAAAATCACAAAACCATGACAAAACTGCTTACTAACCCTAATTCCTGGCAGTAGCGATTCCAGTATAGGCAGGTAAGAAATAGACCAAAAGCTGTAAGGCTGAACTGACACTACTTTGAATGTTGTTTTGCATCACAGTATGTTTGCAACCTTTCTCTGCATGTGCTAGCAATTGTTACATGTTGCATGTACATGTATGACTTTATGCTATAAGCAGAGTAACAGAATTGTCTCGAGACAGTTTCATCATTGTCCTTTCTTCAACATTTGTTCCCATGCAACTCTTCTTTTTCATTTTCCTGAATAGCATTAAGTATTTTTTTTTAACTTTGTATAAATTATAGGCTCCCATTAATTCTTTAGTCTACCTCCTTCTTTTTCTTTAGGACCCTAATGCAAGGTCTACATTCTTATGTTTACTTCAGATGATAGAATACATTCTAGTCATTTTGATAGTTCCTCTAATCCTATTGGCTCTGATTTGCCCTTCTTCATATCACTTATCTCTCATTATTTTCTGGTCAGAGGATGTTAATAATTTGCTGAGGACAGCTATTTATGAAGGCTTGGAGTTCAGATGTTAGCATTTTAATAAATAACCATAAATTAGTATCTTATAATAAAGCTAAATATGCATGTTTTATTTGGGAGAGCAGTGCTTCTCTTTCTTCACTTTACTGTAGGTGATGAAGATTTAAATGTCTGTTTTGTTTAACAATATTACTGAAGTATATAAATCATGCAGTCATAGAACATTCCAGAAGGATAATCAAATCCTGGCTTCACATAGGACCACCCAAAATTCAAACTGTATTTCTGATGGCATCATCCTTGAACTTTTTAAACAACAAAATGCTTGCTGCTGTGAACCTAGGGAGCCTACTCTCTTCCACACCTGTAGCACTCCAGCAGTCCCAGCTGTTTTTCAGTTGAGTTCTTGCCTAGCTATGTGTTCTTATGTATTCTTTTAGTTTATGTTGTTGGTTTAGATTATTTTTAATCCCATTAAATAAATTAGTTTGTTTTGGTCTGCCTTCCCCTAAGGACATGAGGTTAAGGTCACCTTTAAAGACTGTGCTGAAGATAAATATACTCCTTGTATTTATCCAGTTTATCTCATTGCCTCATTTAAGTTATTATGTGTAAGAGAAATGTGCTCAGCCTAAGACACTCATTTCTGCAATTACCTGAAATTGCAAATAATACCACTGATATTATGCAATACAGCTTTAATACTTTGAAAAGAAATAAAACCAAATCTAACTATAAGTTTGTCTCCAAATCTCAATGTATGGATCTGAAAAAAAAAAATATTGAAAATTCACGGTATTAGCTTTTCTTGATTTATAAGATCATGATTACAGACAAAAGTACTGCAGAGAAAATCTGTGATTATATAGAAGTAAGCATGATTTAATGTGCTCCTGCCTTTCAGGAATAAATCTGTCATCTCTTTTCAACGCT
>PPHD01029092.1:0-10699 GCA_002909625.1 Bambusicola thoracicus
AGTACGATTACAGGGATTTTAATCAAGAACTTGGAAAATATTGGCGGCGTTGTAAATAAGTGGGAGGCGAAGGCTGAATAGCTTTTGGACTTGCTGACTGGGGGACGTGTTTTACGTTTTCTTTGTGTGTATTTGGGAGATCACTTTCTGAATTTATATTGTTCTCTAGCAAATAAGATCTGAGAGGAATCAGAATAAAGTAAATGCACCCTGGGAGCGAAGTGTTTACTGCACAACTTATTGTGCAGGATAAGCGTGAGCAACTCGCTGAGCAATGAACCATCATTTGTCCTTTCATTAACTCTGACACTTGTGTTGGAGTCGCTGTTTTACTTTAATGAAAGCCCTCAATAACCACAATTGTGCTCTTCCTTCCTAGATCAAATTTTGATGCAGAACCTCCTGTAGCCAATGCAAAAACTCTTGCTGACTTCAAGGATTTTGAATCAGAGCTTAGTGAGTATTTTAGATAGAAGCTCCATCCCACTCCTTCTTGTGGCTTTCAGGGTTATGAGTTGGCAGTGCTTTTCTGATGTGATTTTTCTTTTCAAAAGAGAAATTCCTTGTGCTCCATGCAAAGAAACACGAGAGATCTGTGTGGTCACTATGGACATGGAAAGCCAGACCTGCCTGAGCTATGGGCTCATGGGATGCAAGACGCCTGTCTGGAAGCTGCAGAAGAGGTTAGGTTGGGTTCGTGCCCAGGAGATTTAATTTGCTGCTAAAAATCTGTTCCTCAGGCTTAGCCAAGCAGTGGGTTACTGGTACCAGTCCAGCAGAGAGTGCATCAGACTGTTGAAGGCCAAATGAGGCTTTGGGGTACCTGTAAGCTTGATGGCAATAGTCCAGATATCCTCTTGGTTTAGCTCTGTGTAATTTTGCTCTCAAAATGTGGTTCTGTTTTTTACAATTGGGGATTTTCAGTCACTCACCCTTTGAGGCTATGTAAACCGGGCCATTGTTCAGTGAATGGGACCCAGGAAACAAAAAGGCAGCAAAGGATTTCCTTTTCTCATCCTTTTGTAGTTCTAGTTTATCCCATTGGGCTCCTGCTTAGTCAGTGCTGTGACTTAAGGTGGGGAAGCCATAAGCAGGCAGGTTGCAGGATGAAAGGTTAGCTGCAGAAAGAGATGCTGCTACACGAACAAGCAGGAGCCAACACAAAAAAAGGTCGGCTGTTTAAATGGCCTGATTTAAATAAGGCACATATCAGGCAGTACTGCCCCCAGAGGAGATTCCTTGTGTGGGTTTATGAACTCTGGGAAAGGGGCCAAGCTAGCCTTAATTATATTTTGTTTAATCAGCTATTTAAATAGGGAACTGTTTTCTTGGCTCTCTTCCCCCAGCGAGATCACATCTTTATACTCTTGACCTTTTTATTTTATGCAAGAGGCTCTCTTGTTGCTTTGGACCATACTTCTAAATCCCGACAAGTCAGCTGTGCTTAGCTTGCTCTTACATCACCTCTCTTCTTGGAGGAGAGAAGGCCCAAGGTTATTTATTTTCCATGCTCTCATTGTTATATAAAAACAAAAACAACTGAATTTCATTTTTTTCCTCCATTTTTACTATGCAAACTCAAGAAGGCCCTTTGGATTAAGGGTCATGGTGTCCAAGGATGTAAGATTTCCAGACGATACCAGCAACATCCTATGGCTTTTTCTTTGAACAGTGTTTGGAGAAAAATACAGCTTGACTACCTTCAAAATTATTTATTATGCCTCCTTTCGAAGCTTCATCTACTCTTAAAGAAATGAAGGAGAGCAAAGGAATTAGCTCTCAGAGAGGTCCACGCAGGGTGGTGTATAGGAGTGTTCTCCACCAGGATCTGGAGATCTATTGGTTGAAAAGACTCTAACAGTGCTTACACCATTCCCACTTCTCAGTTTGTGAAGGAGTAAGACATGGGTTATAGCTTGCTTTCTAAAGAGTTAATATTGGCAGTTTTATCCTGGAACCCATCTGCTCTTGTATAGAGATCTTCGCAATATCTTTGGAAGAATGAAGACAGTCATATCACACTTGTTGTCATTTCCTTCAGAGTTCAGTTGCTTCTCAAGCATTTGTTACTTCTCAAGAGCATGGAAAACAATTTAATAACAAGAACAAGACACTGTTGAACAGCAGCCAGGTGGATTTTAATGAGGAACATGCTGGTCCTCTTGCAGCTAGATTCTTGCTTTGCAATCAGACTTGGAAGTTTTAGTAACAGCCTTTTAGACCTCTTGCCCTTGGCTGTGAGCAAGTCTTCTGACTGCATGCCTTTAAAAGGAGCATAATTACAATTTAGTCCTCAAAATACCCATCTCACCTCCATTATGATGTACTTATGGTTACAGAAAACAAGGTTGTCAAAAAACCCCAACTCATAATCTCTGCTGTAGAAACCCTCCCTGTTGCCCTCTGCATCACGTGGGGCTCGGGGAGACCAGGTTGGTCTCTGAGAAGGTCACTGCTCAGACCTTCATTTTCTGTGAGCTCCTTGTTGGCCTCATCAGGTCATGAGCATTTAATCATCCTTTGCAGTGCTGCAGGATGCTGAGCAGGGTTGATCTGCCTTTGCTTTGGCAGCACAGTAGGGTTCTGCTTGCTCAGGAGCAGAGGCCATGGCCTGTGCACCAAGATGATGCATGTCCTGAGAAGTAACCAGGCTTTCAGTTAGAAACAAGCATCACTGTTCACATCACTGCTCTAATGTTAGGGCACTGAAGGTGCTCCTGATGCAAGTGCTGCTTTCCCAAAGGAAGGACCTAGGGTTTGCTGTGTTAAACAGCCATCCCTGATGCTTAAGCAAAAGAGGGTAATTCTCCCCTGTGCTTCCATGGGGGAACGGAAGCCATTTTCCTGTTGAGAAGCAAAGAAGTGGCCTCCATTTCTAGGGAGCTGCTGCCTGTCTCCTCCTTTTTCCACACTCTTCCTCCCTCACTGATGTGTGTCCACAGGAGGCATCTCAGGGAAAGTCAATATTGTTTCTGCAGTCCTGGTAAATGCAGGACTCCTAAGGGGAATGCCTGTATTTCTTTGGCACCAAATGCATCCATCCTCTCTCCCATACACAGCCAATTGACACTCTGCTCCTGAGGGGACAAGGACTGAATGTAAATGACAAATCAGCCTCAATCTTTGCTTAGCTATAGTAGGAATATTGGAAAACAAAAGCAGCTTGCATCGAAGGGGTTCCCGGGCAGAGGAGGGAAGTGTCAGTAAAAATCATCTGCTTAGGAAAACAGCCAAGTTCTTCCTGCCCTGCACATTCCCCTTCCCCATCTCTCTGTCTCCCAGAGGAAAGCAGCTCCACGCAGCTGAGGCAGAGCCTGCGTGAGTCAGACCTCCCTTTCCCTCCTCAGCAAGGCAGGGCAGGCTCCAAGATTAGTTATGCATCTGATTGTGCCTCTAATAAACTAAATGTAATTAAAAAATAGAGCAGGGCCATTGCATTTTAACAGCTTGGAGCTCTCCCTGTGGAAGGATCAGCAAACAGTGAAGGAATATGAAGATTCAGCTCCCCTGCACCTGCTGGGCAGCCTCTGTCAAGATTAACAGCATCTCACCAGGTTATTAGAGTGAACATGAATACTTTGGAGGCTCTGTGGGTAGTTACGGTATCACGTTTTATTATCTTCCACTGAAATGAAATTACTTATTGTAATTGCTTGTCAGTCACAGGCCAACACATCTGAAAGCTTTTGTGAGCGGGGAGCAGGAGGCAGAAGGGAGAGGACGGACTGAACCAAATTCTGCTCAGATTTTTTGTGGAAGGGGTGTAGGGGGAAAACGTAACCAGAGGTGGAGGGAGAGGAAGGGCTCATCTCCTTTTTTTTTGCATAGCATACTGAGACATCTGTGGCCAAATGACCTCAACTGAGCAAGCATCTGGGAGCAGAAAGGAAGGAGCAAGCTAACCCTGGGTGATGTGTTAGGTTGGTGGGAGCACTGCTTCGTGGGGAGGGCATCAGCCACAGTGGCTCAGCAGGTTCTTGATAACATCCAATATTGTATCTCTCAAAGGCACTGATGCTGAGGTATCACCAGGCAGCAGGAATGCCAGCCTTGCACGCTGCAGAAATACGAGGCAGGCAAGGAAATGATCCATTTGGGTTTGCTTGCTTTTGAATGGCTCTCTCTTTCTAGCTCAAGGAAAAGGAATGGCAACGGAATGCTGGGTGCAAAGGGGAGAGTCAGGAACGCTGCAGGTATTTGGAAGTGGAGGTTGCTGTACCAGTGGGGTTTGCTGTGCTCTTTTAAAAATAGCTCAGGGAGCCAAGATTGCAGGAGCTCAGTAGTCATGCATAATCTGTTACGGTGCAAGGGAGAGATGTGATCATTGCAGCTGCAGGCAGGGAGTGGTTCCAGCCCTACCTGGTACACAGAGCTTACTGCAGCTGTTGAGGCAGAGGACACATTTGTAGTGGGAAGAGCATCTCTGGGGTCTGCCCTAGCAGAAGGCAGAGGCCTCAAGGTGGAAATGTGCTGCTGTGAAGGCGAGCGGCCACAATGGCAAACATAAATTCACCAAGTAATCCTAATACTCCAACCTTTTGAAAGCATTGTAGCAAAGTCTAATGTGTTGTGACGAAAAGGGATTGGGAAGGGAAATTAAAACAGGGCCGACCCACCCCCAAAATCTCCATGTAAAACGGGGGTCTTGAAAGGGCTCTGTGTCTCGTGTGCCAGCAGTAGCCCATGAAGAAGGGATAGGCCTCTGTAACAAGGCAGTCATTCAGTCTTTCCTGAGCCTGCATGCTGTCTTCTGCCGTGTGCAGCTCTGATTTCCAAGGTCAAATGTTTCATTTTGCATCCATGAGGTTGATGTACAATCATTTTGTCCAGAAATGTTTGGTGTCTGTGTCAATTGCAGACCTATAGCCTTCTGCTGTATTTGAAGTATGTCTCCGTTTATTCTAAACTTGTTCTAAGCTCATTTGATGCCTCCTAATTTCTTTGCCTATGGCTCATGCTGCTCTCAAAGTAGTGGCTTGGTGGCTAGTGGTCACCTGACTCTTGAACCAGCAACGTCAAGGAAGGAAAGCATGGGAAGCAACAGCTTGTGACTTCTTCACATGTGTGGAAGCAAAACATAGCAGTGAACCCCACAGATGGTGTTGGAAGTGCAGTGTCAGGTAGATCACCAGCTCAGATGTTTCTTCTGTGCCACAGCTGAAGAACACAATGCGGCATTTATGCAAGTGTAAATGTAGTAGATGCTGTTTCATAAGCAAAAATGTTCAGCTCTTTAATTACTGTTTTGTCTACTGTATTTAATTTCCTAGTGCATGAATCCCTGTCTTGAGATAGTTTTTGTTATGTAATTACCGTTAACGATTAGAGCTCAGCATTAATTAAACAGATCAGTTTTCATTCTCAGACATTTTAGTTAAGATGCCTTTAGGCTATTAGGCTGAGAGAGGGTTGTTTTTTTTTTGTTTGTTTGTTTTTTTTAAAAGCATGTCTTCATTAGAGTTTATGTTTCTTTTATCTCCAGACAAGGTTTCTCTGGTTTGCCGTGCAACATCAGAGTCCTATCAGCTTTTCCCTACTCTCAGCGGGAACTAAACTCCAGTATTTTATTAGAAGCATAAAGGATGCCTAGTGATATGATTACAGCTCGTACATTTGTTGTTTTGGTTCTCGTCCTGCTGGCTGATTTTTGAATCATGAGTGATGGTATGATATTTACAAACCTATTTTACATCTCGATCTTAAAACTGACTGTATGACACGCACTAGTGTTTTCAGCAGAACTCTATTGTCTAACAGCATCACTTCCTTCTTTAATGTTTATTCCATGATGAAGCTTATATGTCTGGACTGCTTATTTCAAATTCTATTAGAAGTTAATCTGGAGAAGACACTGCAGTTGTTTCAATGTCATGTATAACACAATCTGAAAAAAGTCATTTAATATCTACCGTTTGCTTCTGACTTCCACGTGAGCTACAAGAGACAGCTGGGAAAGTCAGCCAATTTTGGTCTAAAACTGGTGGTGAATCCACCACACTCCTGTGTTTCTCTAGTTGATTATCTCCATCACTGAAATTGGAGGTTGGACCTGCTTTTAGGAGGTGGATTGCTTCTGGGACAAGATCATTGGCACTGCCTTTAAGGAGAACTTGGTTCTGTAGGTTTTCATTGGAAGAGCTCATCAGATGAGCAGGGCCAGGTTAAATTACTTGTATCCTAGGCTGCTTAATGCTAAACAGGTCCTATGCCTTCCCAGAAAGGTAGGCTATTGTTGCTGATGCTTATTATATTCATTTCCTATTGACTTTTGGGGTAAAGCTGATAAAGCATACCGTAATGTAGGCATCTTATCAACTATGGGTGATTATCCTTTGTAAGGTGATCTGATCACCTGATTGGTGTGAACTTGTCAACTGTGCTGAGTGTGGCTGCTTTGTGTTGGCTTAAGTTGGCTTTGAAGCTTGGATATGGGGGTGAGAGTGTTGAAATGGGTTCAGATTATCTGCTCTTAGAAGCAGCAGTTATCCCATCTGGCACCAGATACCTCGTTGCTGTAAGTCTTTTAGCTCAGATGGTAGTAGGAAAGAAGAAAAACCACAGCAACAAAATAGAACCTTTTCTTTGTTTTCTTGAATCTCAGATGATGGAGGCTACCAGGATGAAACAAGTAAGAGAGCAGACCAAATGCTCTTGAACGCCACTGTCCAGTCAGTTTCAAAAGTGAAGCATTCTCCTTGGCATAACACATTGGTGAGTTTCTTGTCTTCTTTTGGATGCCTGTAAATCATTTGTAAAATTACTCCATTTTCTTTCTGATTACTGATGAGGCAGTTGGACTAAGCGACTTTTAAAGATCCTTTCCAACTGAACTATTCTACATGACTCTACTTCCAGTCATGTTACCTCTTTTTACTTTCAGTCCATTGTATCTTTCTATAATACATATAGCTTGGCCATATCGTCTCACTCTTCTTAAGCCTCAATGGTTAGTGTAGCTGTACTTCATTTTTAACCTTCTCTTCAGCATCTCCTCATGCTTCTGGTCTTTACCTCATTGAGGAGATTGTGTCAGAGTAATGAGATGAATGTCAGACAAATACCCAAACTAAAGGCAGGCTCACAGTCTCCCCTCTCCCATTAACAACAGTCTTCATGGTTCTGCTTTCATCCACTAGCTAACAAACATGAAGTAAGGTAACAAAAAAAGAACAGGGTCTGGGATTCTGTTCCTTGCTTTGTCATAAGCAGGACAGCCTTCACTGACACAGTTAGCCCCAGGGGCCTTTTTCAGGGCTCAATTAAGTCAACTGGGACCATTGATTTAAAGTGATGAATTGGCTTTTCATTGCTCATGTGGGTAAGGTTATTCAGCTGCTTTGCAAAATAAAGTCCTCTGGATGGAAGTAATGGCCAGGAGATATAATCTCATCCTGATTCCTCAGTATCTCTTTCCTTATTTGAAAAGATTTATGTGACTTTTTTTTTTTTAATATAATTTCCCTCAGAAATGAAATTGTAACCAAATACATTGTGATACAGGTCTCAAGGCTCATTTCCTTGGTAGATAATCTTAAATCTCTACTGCTTTAATTCTTTAACACTTTCGGAGTCAGCAAATTACAGTTTTTGCTCAGATTTTCTTTTTGCTGTAAGATGCCTTCATAACGAGGAGGCTTCAATAATAAATAGTTCTGTGATATTTTAAAGTGATTGTTTAGCTGTGCTTTACCTCTTACTAATATGCATTGATATAAACAGTGTTCTCTATTTAAAAGGAGATATTTAAAGCCCTCAGGACACAGCTGGCTTTCTTTTTTTTTTTCTGCCTAATCAGATTAAGTGTAATCTACAATGCTTTTCTGTAAAGAAAAGTGGAATGCACTCCTCATCAGTTTAAGAGGAGCCTGTGGCAGTATTTAAGAAAATTAATTAAAAGTTGTTCTGTTCTGAGGAGCCAGCCTGAAGCATAGATCCTCCTACCCACGTTTACATTTCTAAAGGCTGCCTTCCAGACAAGCAAGTGCTTCTCTGAAATGCTGCAATCCAACTGGTTCACCCCCCTGGCTTGTGCTATGGCAGAGCAACCAGGAGCAGCGAGGGACTGGCCATACTTGAGAACACTCTGGTACTTATTATAAGACTTCTTTTTCCCAAGGAGTGATTGCTGGTTGAAGTGTGACAACTTGTTGCTGAGAGCAAGGGGACAAAAGCTGTGACTGGGCTGTTTTCATGCAGACAATGCAGAGAGTGCATGAAATGAGAAATCAAATCGGTGCACTGACTACATTCTATAGGTCCAGGGAGAGCTCCTCCTTGAAGAACAGTAGGAAAGTGAGCAAAGTAAGAGTCAAAGAAATTGAGCAGCCTTGAAATTGCTCCACACTCCTCTTCATGTTCCTGGGGCTAAGGACACTACATTTACACCGAGAGGTGTTCTCTCTAAAAGGAAACTAAATGGGGCATGAACAGCAATTCAAGTCCCTGGGGAAATATACGGAAACTAAATCAGATTGAGCACGTAGGAAAGAATTGTCAAAACCATCCCAGGTGATAGAGTTATGGGAGAACAAGGAAGGACGTAGACAAATGTGGGAAGGAGAAATAGATGCTGAGTGCTGTGAAGCCTCCTGTGTCAATCCAGTCAGCACCAAGGGCATCCTGACCTTCACATAAAGGGAGAAAACTGTTGGAGAGACTGGCGGTTTCTAGACCTCGGGATCTTCAAAAAAACAAAGCTGAAAAGGATCTAGCTAGTAAAAAATGACAGGCAATTCTGATTATTTACTAAACAAAGGTCCTAGCCCAGGATTTGCATGTGCCAGGTGAAGAAGCAGATCAATATATTTTCTGGTTACCAAAGAAATGTTATGTGATGTTACATTGGTCATGGCCAGCCAAAAAATGCTTGTCCCTCTGCAGTCATTTCTGGTTTATAAAAACTATAAACACCATTTTATGATCCAGACAGGGATCTCAGTGAAGGACTTCCTGCTCATATGCTGTCCAGAAATTTTATATCCAGAAATAGAGATAGTCCATCATTTGTAGGCAGGACCGTGAGCAAATCAAAACACACAACTGTAAGAAATATATACTTTCGTAGTGAATTTTCTCTTTTTAGTGGATTATCTCAAGATCCACGTCTCAGGTAAGTACCACCTGCTTTTTGGCCATTACAAGTGGTGCAAATTTTCCAATAAATTCAGCTGTGGGTATTATAATTCAGAAAAGAATACGTCCTGGGGAATGTGAAATCCAGAAAATAGGTGACAATAGATAATCTGTTTTGAGGGAAGAGCATCACAAAATCCTAAGGGATACCACTAATGATATCTTTGGAAGGGAAGAATGCAAGGAAGAAAAACAGCTAGGCCCTCCTTGTGAGGCTACTCAGAGATAACGTTTTGAAGAAAACAGCCTATAATTGAAAGAGACATGAGAGAATAAGCATGAAAAAGAATGCCCTGTAGGTGAAAGCAAGCAGGTGCAAAAAACAAGAGCAGCAAATCCCTCTTCCCCTTCTCTGCTTCTCCATCTGCAAGTAAGTTAAATTGTTTAGAAGGAAATAATGGACGTGATGAATTAAACTTGAGGTAACAAAGAATAGAGAGACAATGCGTGGAATTGCATAGAGAATAAGTGGAAAATACACTCAGCTCCCGCTGTGTGAAGATCAGGATCCGTCATCTAATTGCACGTTCCATGATATGTAATATTGAGTAGTACTGGAGACGTCCATCCAGGTTTGTAGCCTTGTGGTTATGTTCAGAGCTGATAAGAAGCTGGGAAATCTCTCTTAAGAAAATAAACAAAGCCAATGCCTAACCATTTTGTACGAAATGCAGTGACACACTGGCATTGTACAGCTTTGTGATTGTCTTTCTGTATAATGCCTGTAGGCAGTATTTGAGGAAGCCTTCTCCGGAATAAGATTCTCCAGATTGATTTTTTTTCTCTTCCCACAAAGTGAAAAACAAACAAAAATCATTAAGCAGTCACATTTGACATGAGAGGAAAAAAATAAAAAAGAAGGCATCGAGGGGAGCTTTTCATTCCCAAGTAACCTTGGCTATGGTGTGAAAGCAGGTAGCTATTCAAACTCAGGGCAGGAGAAACTCAAAACCCAGGAAGGAAGCTCTTCTTGTATTGCTCTTTTTAGAAAAAGAGTGGAAAAGATGCAAGAAAGGCAGAGAATATGTATGATCCCTGCAGGATAAAGGTCTTGTCTCAGTCAACATTTACTCTCTGGATGAAGGAGATGAAATCATCCCAAATGTACACAGTGCTCTGTCTCTTCTTTATACCCTTTCCTAGAGGTACAGTCTGAGGTGTTTCTACTTGCAGTGGTGGTATTAAATTACAGAGCCCAAGGATTTTCCCATGCTTCCTTCTCTGGTAGAGAAGAGTAGGCCACCAAGTAGATTACAGCAGCGTGTATGAGCTCTTCAATATCCTCGCCTAATGTTTCTAGCATGGAAGAGTGGGAATCATTTTGACTGTGTTCCTTTTCCCATATGGTCAATTGATTTATGAATGCAGAAAATCCCAAGTGTGCCAATGCCAGCCCATCCAGCATTTGGTTTGGTTAAACCTAGAAGGAACTCAGAATTACCAGTCCTCGTGTTTACAGTGATGGGTTTTGTTAAATATTTATATCTAAGATGCTGACCTCCCCCCAGAAAAAAAAATCAGCTGTCATTGTGATTGAAAATACTGGGGGACTGTTGCCTTTAACCGA
>PPHD01029093.1:0-10699 GCA_002909625.1 Bambusicola thoracicus
GTTGCTGGCAACACTGACTGACATTGTTTGGGGATCACAGCAACCAGAAGAGCAAGAGCAGAGTCAGTGCCAGCACACAGCTGCTCTGTGTGCAGAGTGGCACGCGGACAGCCGTGTTCTTCAGCATGCACTCCACCCTGGACCAGGAGCCATTGTTTGGCTGTGGCTGCACTCCTGCCAGGCTGCACATGACGTTGTAAACATCCACGGATCTGATGGGAGGTGCGCGGTAGTTGGATCTGAAATCTGCAGGAAGAGCAGCAGAGAGAGGCATCAGCGGGTGCAGCTGCGGGCCCCGCTGCTGAAATGCAGGGCAAGGGCTCTTCTGCCCTTTCTGGGGCTTAGCCAAGAGGCTGGGATGCTAAATGTAATCTGTATTATGATTGCTATTGTTATATTTGATAATTACAACATATATAGTTTACAGTATAACTTCACAAAAGCTTTTCTTGTGGATGTTTTCATTCACTGTCCGTTTGCTCAGCGGAATGCCCAGCTGGGGCAGCCCCAGCCATGTCCCTGGCAGGGATGGGGATGATGGCATTGTACCTGGCCCATATGCGAGGAAGATTCCCCTCATCTCCATCAGCTCATTGTCGTAGCCATGCCAGCCGTTCTGCCAGGCCTCCCTCTTCCCTGTGCCGTTCTCCCAGAAGGGAAGCTTGTCCCTGCTCTGTGAAACAGCATCAGAATTTGTTAGCGATACAAATACAGAATTATTGTTATTATGATGAATGTATTTATGTAATATGTTGGTATGCAAATTTCTTCATCTACAAATCTAATTGATTCTCTGCTTAACAAGCTCTCAGAATTGCCATGTGCACACTAGATATCTCTAGATAACCCACAGTTTGACCCTTCTTGTGGCCAGGGGGCTTGGGAGAAATGAGGCATTTTTAGGACAGAATCCGGTGAGTGGAGAGGCTGGTGGAAGAAAAAGTAGTGGAAGTAGAGCTGGAGGAAGTGCAGTAAGATCTCAAGATCTTGCTTAATGGGAACAATCTTTTCACATCTGGCAAGAGCAGAACTGCACATGAATTGGCAGAAGGAAGAGGAGTAAATCAACACAACTATAATGGCAAATTATGGAAAATGGGAAAATCTATTTTAAGGACCCATCTTAACAATTTAACTTTGTCCAGCTTCAGCATAGTTGTCATGCCCTGAGGCTTTTTTACGCTCACAGCAATATTTGATGTGACCATTGCTGTCAGCTTAACTAAATGATGTAATGCTTTGACTCAATGTCCAGCAAAAAACGATCATGGAATCATAGAATCACCAAGGTTGGAAAAGACCTTATAAGATCAAGGTTGGAAAAGACCTCCAAGATCATCCAGTCCAACCATCCACCTATCACCATTATTTCCCACTAAACCACGTCCCTTAGTATAACATCTAAATGTTTCTTGAACAGCTCCAGTGACAGTGATTCCACCACCCCCCTGAGAGCCTGCTGCAGTGCCTGACCACTCTTGTGGAGAAGCTGTTTTTTCTAACTTCCAACCTGAATCTCCCCTGATATGTTCTTTTTACTGTATTCATGTATGGCACCTTTTCACACTGATATCTAACTATTTTGCTTCTGTACCTTACCTCTACTATGAACCATCCCTCCTCAGCCACAAGAGTTAGAGGAGACACAAATTTTCCTTTTTTATAGAAAAACCTCTCTGGAATATCCTGTATGTTGTAAACATTCATGTGTTCCACTGCTTTCAATTTTTGATATATCTACAAAGAAAACAAATGTTAGCACAGCACGTGGCTATAAAAGAGCATATGCACACCTACTGGTCCATAAAAAGACCTGATTTTTTTAAATGGCCGGTCCCCCCTTAATCATAAGGGCATTCAAACTGGAACTTTTCAAGCCCAAGGGTGATGGCTATGCAAAATCTCCTCATAGGTTTTTCGTTTTCTCAAGACTTGGATCATAAACACATACACAGGTCATGATGTGTACTTACAACGCATGCACTCACAAATGTATGCATGTGAGTACATAAACATGCAGATTAATGAAAACCAAACCATCAGAGGAAACCATAAGCTAAATGGTGAAGAGAAATGCTTGAAGACTCAATGTGGACTCAGTACAGATTAGGAAAAGGAATATTCTCTTTGGCCCAGTCTGCTGCTCGTTCCCTCTTTGTGCTGCAGAGAACAATTCCTATCAGCACACTTGGTGTTTCTTACACAACCACTCAATCCCTATCAAAGAGATTGATAGTGCTTAGTTCTCTGCTTCATAAGGACATGTGAGATTTATCAGTTAATGCTTGCAGCTTTGAAGGTGCACAATGACGTGCAAGTGGTCTATTAATATTAATCACACTGTCTGGAATAAAATCACAAAAGTGGTTAAAATCCCAATTATTCAGAAAAATATTTAAAATGTCTAAAGAGGTTCATATACCAGAGCGAAGATGATTATTGGAGATCCCAGATCTTTATGTCACTCTTCTGCTTAAATACAACTAATCTACAGGAAGAAATAGCTCAATTCAACAAGAATAAAAAGTTCTTTTAGTGAAATCTGCCCTGCATATGTGATGCATTTGTACACATACAGGATTTGCATTGTCTAAGCGGGGTGCTTCAGGAATCCACCCAAGGCTGAAACTCCTCATCCTGTAAGTAGTTGAGAAGCTGGGACTCAGCCCGACCTTCCCACCATGGCTTGGACTAGAGAGTGCTCCTGTTGTCTCACCAGGACTTCTGGTGATTCAGAGTGGCATAACTCTTAACTGTAATACCTCTAGGTTATGATACAATCTAATTCCTGAGCACGCTTCTTTAAAGTGAATTAAAATCGTGGAATCTGGCACTTGGGAAACTGAAAATCAAATTACTTTTGTTTGAAGTGGCAGCACTCCAGTCAGAAGTCCTAAAAGGAAATGAAGGAAGAAGAAAACAAAACCATGATGTGAAGCATTGTATTATACTCTCCGTGGGGATATTAGGCTATTTAATGAAAGAGAAGCGTGTGCTTAAAGAGCTTCATCAGATGAAAACTGTATCTCTGTGAAGTTACAACCTACACTTACCCTTGTTTGAAGGTCTTGCCTACAAAACTAGAGATTGCTGAGTTGGGGCAGAGGAGGACATTTATCTACGTTGTAATCCCCTGCAGGAACTTTAAGCAATAGGCTTACACATGCCTCTAAGAAAACCATCAGTCCTGGTGCTAATTTAAAATGTTCACAATATCCCAGCTGTACAAATCCTGGAGAGCCTCTTTGGGTTCAAAAATTGGCACATGTTCTCTTCTACAAATTGCACGACTGACAACACACTGGAATTTGCTGAAATATATTATGGAAAGCAACATTTCTCACTTGGAGTGAGGATTCCCTTCTTGTGCATCCATTTGTCTACATTCTGAGGACAGCAATAACGACTTCTCAAGCTCTGGATTCTGGTTCAGCTATAACTCACAAATGTATTAGTTACAGACATTGCATTAGCATTCTTTTCAAGTGGTTTCCATATTTCTTTCTGCATTGTTTTAATTTGCCCCTCAACATCCTGTAGTTCTAGCCTTGAGCTTGTATGATGGATTTCACCCAACATGCTTATTCATCAAAACTCTTCAAAGAGAATATTGTAAAGATGGGCGCTTCTTTTTTTGGTAATTCTAGCCTATATGAGCTGATTCCTCCATCTCTAAGGGCGTTCAGTGGAATAAAAATGTCTGACCTCTTCCAGATCTTTTGCTAATCCCAGCTACTGACTCAGTAAATTGATTAACGTATATAAAATTCTGAAAAAGACTTTTAGTTATTTATCAGAAGCAGTGGTGAGCTTTGGAAACTCATGTCTGTGCCAAATAATAGTGGAATACTATGCTTTTAATTTGTCTGGTGTGAATTCCCTTTAGAAACCTTTGTTACAAGAGTGTAAAGTCACAGGATCAAAGTGGCCATGGAGAAGAGCCACATCTCTGAGGACGGAATTTGGATGTTACATTCATACTAAAGAAACAAGTGTCATAAGAACAAAGGAAACATGAAATAAAATGAATCAGCACCAACAAGCTGCACATACCTCCGTGTGCTTCTCCGGAACTGGCCAAAGGCTCACAACAGGACCTCGGTCCTTCATTTGTATTGTATCACTCATATTGATGTAGTTTTTCAGCTCAATCACTTTGTCTGTCCAAGAGATGTCCGTCATCCCATGATCAGAGAAGAGGAGGACATTGACGTCGTGCTGAAGGCCCTTGTTCTATGAAGTGAGCACATGGCAGGCATTATGGCCAGGCTTCATACTGTCTGTACTCACTGGTAAATTTTAAACCTCATTTGACCTCCTTTGATTTTAGTGGAAGTCCACCAGAAGTAGCACGGCCAAAAATATCCTGCAGTGAACTTGGCCACCACCGATATCAGTGGCTGTCCGCTCTCGCATGCTGCTCTGAGAGAGCCTAAGGGATTAGCACCAGAGAGAGATTTGCCAAAATACTCTCAACCCCCCACCAAACAGCCAAATTCTCCATCCCAGCCCGCAGAAACGGTTGACCCAGTTAGTCTTAGATGGGATTTTATCCAGCTATTCATTGTCTATAGGTCAAAATGGCTGGGGAGAAGCAACTTTGCCGCAGTACCACCTGTGGCAAAGGTCTTCCCCACTTCCTCTCCTAAACACAGTCACTTGGTGTTACAGCTTTCATGATTTAGTGAAAATGGAATAATACATTCCTCTATCTTCAGAAGCACATAGAGAACTCTAATGTGTATTTAGCATTGTGAAGAGAGAGCAGAAATATTCATAGGGTTGACATGTACCCAAAAGCTTGCTATCTTCCTTTCCTCACCACAAAATAATTTGGATAGCTTTTTTATTTTTTTTAATTTTTTTTTAGCAAAGCTTCATGTACAGAGTTCTGAGTGGTACCATAAAAACTACCATAAAAGTTAATCGTCAGATTTCATAAACCTTACAAAATGAGCTGTTCTGATTCACTCGCCCACTGTAAATTCCAGCCAGCACCATGAGTTATAAACAGCCACGCATAGATTGGTTTATGGTCTCCTGGGGCTATTGGGGTAACAATCCACTGGGAGGATTATATCACCATCTAGAAAAATATGAATCAGGAGAATGGTGTCTTACCTTCCACATGGTATCAATTGCCTCTGCTTTGGAGGAAATAAAAGTTTACTGCCAATACATCCAATTAACAGGCATTAAACAGGCTCTTTGCAGTGCCATGAAGAGCAGTTTTTGAAGCTTTTTGAAGGCTGTGTTGTGGTCTCAATTAACTACCAGCTTTGAAAAGGTTTCTCTAACAACTCCTGTTGGAATGGCAACCTTGCATGCACTTTGGGAAGAGACACAAGTAGTTCTGGGGCTCTGAGATGACACACACATGGTGAACAGCAGATGCCGATACTGTCATTACTACAGAGCAGCTACTAAGGATCACAGCACAAAAAAAAACAAAATTCATCCAGAACTCAGTTTTCCAACGCCACTGACCTTAATCTGTGTGATCATGTTGCTCATGGCTTTGTCCACCTCCTTCAGAGCACTCTTCCGCTGCTCGGACCAGGGGCCATAGTGGTGGCCTTCCACATCGATGCGCTCGTAGTACACAGCTGCCATTTCAGCGCTGCCATTGCTGGAAGTTGAAGGGAAGGGAGAGGATGATGCATGTGGGGGTGGTTTGGGAGCCTTCCTCTCCTAATAGAGTTAACATAGTTCTCCTCACCAGCACTTAGAGCACTGGAGCCCTCTGCTATGTCTTCAAATTAGGAAGGCAACTTGTCACTTAATGACAAAGAGCCTGAAAAAGTACTGATTTCTGTGCTCAGTGTCCTTTCTAAAAGGATTGTGGGAACTACAAGTAAAATGTGCTTTAATTATGGTTTGATTCTTCTGGCTTTCTCCTGTATGAGGTCTTCCAAACCACCTAAGTCAACTCAGGACATGCTCTTCCATGACCCTACAGAAACCCATGTGGTGTAATCTGGGGTGAGATTTTAGATGGGTTTTTGTTCAAGAATCTGATCAATGAACAGAGGAAAACCAGGGTGATCTCAGGGTTGCACAAGGTTGGTTGGTCACACATTTTTGCATTGAATGTCCCTCAGCCCAATTAGTAGCACATACATCAGTGCTTAATTACATTTTCATGACCACAGTACAGTTCACTGCAAAGCTTGCTGAGAGCAGTTGTGTGGATAAAATCACAAATTTATGTTCAAGAAGTTCAAACACAGTCTTTTTCTACAGTACTCAATATGTGAGAGGGTGTGCCATCCATAATATATGGCCTGACCCAGATCAGGATGCCTACAAAAAGATTTTGTGAGATGATCTAACAGGTCCGAGTTCTCTTGTTAAATACATGCTGGTAGTCTGGGGTGATGAGTGAGACCAAAGACAAAAAATGGAAGGCGAGGGACTGAATGGATGAAATTAGGACCTATCATTAGCATTTGGGAGTTCGCTGAAGGCCACAGAAGAGCAGTCCTGCAGGCAGCTGAATGTCTCTGCCTTGGTGGGAATGTCTCTGCCAGTCATCTTACGTGGTTTTAAAACCATTCAAAAGAAGCAGCCCTCTCCACACTCAATTTCATTTTAATTGTTACTTTCCATCTATCTTAGGCACAAATTAATTTCTAAAATGTAACCATGTAACTTCTGTGCTGGATATGCCCTCAATTAACTTCTTTAAACAGTTTTTTTCTGCAGCAGTGCCTGTTATTTCACTGCTGAGACTGCTTTGGCTTCTCACTTGCAACTGAAAGATCATTTTGACGTAGACAGAAACTAAGAAAAATCTTGACTGAATAAAACAGTCTTTTTTAGGCCACAGTGAGATTTCTCAATGAGGGCTCAGTGCTCTAGTGATATGTGCTGAACCTTACATACAACTTCAGTGTATGTTAGTCCTGTGTTCTCCTATCATCAGTAAACTTCAAAAGAAGTAGAAAAGGAAAACTTGCTAAGGAAAGCTGAACAGCATCTATAATTGTACCAAGAAGGGTTTTATTTTCTTAACGCCCTTTACAGGCATCACACAACCTTCATGGAAACAGCTCTGAAGTTCTAGATGGGGAAGAGACATAAGGGAGGCTTTAGGGGGAGAGAAAGGAACCCAGACAGAAATTCTAGAGGGGATAATGCGCAAACAGAAACAGTTCAGAGACCAAGCCACCCTCAGCTCCTGCAGGATCTGTAGGATTTGGAAGCTTACTGCAGAAAACACGATAACATGGATTTGCCCTCTTCCTGAAATGGCCAGCTCTCACAAGCTGCCCTGCCCACACCTGCATGTCCCTGCTCTTCTCATTGCCAGCTGCAGCAGATAGCCTTGTGACTCCAGGTGAAATAGCTATTGAAACATTTTCAATGGATTTTCACTGTTCTGAGACAGCTTCCCTCTAAGCCTTCTGCTGTAAATGGCATTAATTTGCGAGCATATGTGCAGCAGAACCCAGCAGCTCTCCCATCATTCTGGAGCCTTTCTGTCAAAGACAAGTAACCCTCAGCATCTGCATACTGGGCTTTTCAGATTCAGTTGGATAAATGGTGGAACCAGCAAGGTTTTAAATGAGGAAGCTGATTTAGAGCAAAGGTAAGGCTTAGGCATGTAGTCTCAATACACATAATGGTGTAGTCTCAACACATGTAATTTTACAAGCTAGAAGGAATTCTTCCTTGTTAACCTTTGGATAAGAGATGGTGCAACTGGAAAGCTGGGTGTGGAACATGCTGTTTTCCTAAGAGGCAGCTGAGAGATGTGTTATCATAGGATTCATATTTACACAGAATCACTGCCTAATCCAAAAGAATTGTGCCTAAGATGTTTTAAAATGCAGAAGGAGCCAAAACATTGGTCTTGTAAACAAAAGACTGGAGCTGAATGTCTTAGGAGTGCTCTCTAAATCCTTGCATTTCAAAGTCTGCTACTGCAGGTCAGAGGAGAGATTCTCACAGCCTGATACTGAAGTTGTTTGGAACAATAAGTCAGGTTGTCTCCTCTGTGTTGTAACCTGCTCACAATAAAAGGAAAGCGTGTTTCCCTCTGACCTTAATGTAACTCTCTGTTCCTGTACATGGCCATGCTTCTACACCAGTATTATAGTCCACTCTTGAACCTCATCTTCCTCTGTGGGAGCTAATCCTGAAAATTGCCCTAGTAGAACTCATAGTAAACCCAAATATTCACTTTTAGGAAAGGAAAGAACCTTCTGCAGAATTTTAATGACGTACCGGAGAGCTTCAAGAGCATCGCTGATAGCATCCGCAAAGTTTTGGTCTGATGGGACACTGAAGTATTCGCGGCAGTAACTTGGCCTGACTCCAAGGATTTCAACCTCACAACCTATGAATGAAAAATGTGGTAGGTTCTGCAGTTTCACCTTCATTACAGACCCCACAGACTGTTATTCACAGTAAATTCCCTGTGACATTACTTACCTTACACCTTCCGTGCTGGAAACTTTGTGGTTGGGAACGGAAAAGGGGAGAGAGGGTTGTTGGATGAGTGCTTGCAGCAAATGGAACATTGGATCCTTCTATGTTCTCTTTAAAAGGAAGTCACGACCTTCCCAGGACACAAAACTCTGATGCCCTCATGGCCCATCATTTCCACCAAAATCACTCAGTTGTTTCCATCTTAACTACTCTGGCCACACATCCTCATTTCCAGACTTCCAAAATAGTAGATTTAGATAATGTTCCCTCGAAGGTCGGCAAATATTTTCCATTTAGACACACTGCATCTTACCTCATAATATCCTCTATAAACTGTATTTTATTATGTGATTCTGGCACTCCGCTATTAAATCTGTTTCCCAGGAGATCTTGTTGAAACAATATAAACCAATTAACTCTCTTGGTAACTTGCAGCCTTCCTTGCAAAATACAGTCCAGAAATTTGTGGCAACAAATCCTACAGGAGAACATGGCCCGGAACACACAAAAACTTGTTTCTGTGGTTTTCTGCCCTTTTGCTCTCTGGTTCCTGTGCTGATGAATAACATTAATATTTAAAAGAACGGTGCTTTCAGAAACACTGGATTCATGTGAAATATGTTTAGAGAACCCCAGAGTGCTCCCGTCAGAGCTGTGTATTTACTGGTAGGTTACTGGGGCGCAAGAGAAAAAAATAGATCTTTTGGAAAATGTACTCTGTATACAGCAATACCATCAGGTCAAAAAGGCAACTCTAAGCAGTACACTGAATCTGCCTACATTTAGGTCACTTTGTCTTCCCTTTGGGATGAAAGAGAGAGGCTTAAGAACTGTCAGAAGCTGATATATTGGCTGGGAGGAATTAAGGTTGCATAGGAGGTGTAAGTCTCGAGAGGACACTAGGGCAAATTGCAGAGCTCTTCTCCAAGACATTTCACAGTGGTTTGATCTCTGGGTCATTCAGCAAAGAGAAATTGTCTGTGTCATGCACCTCACCCTGCAGAAGCTCATATTGCTGAGATGCAATAATGGGATATGAGGAAAAGAAAACATCTTGCAAAATAGGTTGACCAAGAGACCTGGCATTGCAGTGCGAGTCGCAACAGGCAATTGGAAGGGATGTAGTATTGCAACAGTTGAAATACCACACCTTTTGGCTTTGTTCAGTTTAGGCTGTCCATACTATGTCTCTCCTATTTAGGCAACGACTTGCTGAAAACAGGCCTGTGGTGACTGGACAGCCTACTTTTGGGAATCTGATGCTTTTGAATACTACCAAAACAGCCAGCAAATTTGAAGGAACATCCAATTTACATGCTAAAATGTTGAGAGACCCATTTCTAAAGGATCTCACTCTAGTCCAGTTTCTTCTGCTGCAACAGTCATTCCAGTCTTCTACATCTTCAGTTCTGGATAGGCACATACCTATCAGCAGGCCCATGTAATTAATATGGTTGCAAACCTCATACAACATCCACCTGGATGAGATTACAGCCAAAGAAATTCTTACAAGCAGAGGTGTAAGATCTAGTTGCTCAAATGCATTCTTCTGCACCTCATATGCTAGAGATGATGCAGTAATTCTCTTTGGTTTTGCTAGCATTTCAGGACCGAACTAGAACTTTACAGCCAGTTTCTTCTCTGGCACTTGAATCTTGGAAAAGACTGGATCCAAAGCCATTCTTCTGGTAAGGACATGTTTGGAAACACAAGGCCAGTCATTGCTAACTTGAGAGCTGATGCCTAGAATTTCAGATTAGATGGATGGTTGCTCATAACCAATGACTCATAGGTTAACTTTTTCTCTTCAGACACTGACATTAGATTATAATTTTCTCAGATATTGCTCTCCAGAATTACTCACATAATAATTTTAACTGACAGCATCAACTTCTTTGGTACCTGGACTATTTTAGCTGCTCTGATACCTTTGCTATTTCCAGATTGTCAAGGGATGAACGTGACATATGAGCCTACAGAAGCAGCAAAAATTAGAGAGAAGTTTTGGCCACTCCAGTGGTAAATGAGAAAGAAGAAGTGGCCAAAAAGCATGCAGTTCATTGACAGTGTTTTGTTTGTTTGTTTAGGGGTTTGGTTTGTTGTGGGATTTTTTGCCTCTGTAATAAACAGAACTTAAAATTGGATTTGAGACGTTCAGGCTTGTTAAAATTCCAAAGTACTGGCTCTGAAGACCCTCTACTAATTACATCGTATCTTGGTAGAGGCCAGGACAGATGGTAAATTTTTTCATTTAAATATAATGGGA
>PPHD01029094.1:0-10699 GCA_002909625.1 Bambusicola thoracicus
ATCTAACCATTAGGAACTTGTTGCTCTAAATGTACTGGAAAAGGAATTGTAATGGATGTATTCAAGGAAAGTTTTGTTAAGGCCCTATTCAAGAGATTATTACTTCTGTTATACTAGGAAAAACCTAACCTTTTTTCCCCATAAAAGTGACCTGAAATACAAACAATTTTGCCTCAGATTGTGAGGCATTGGAACAGGCTGCTCTGGGAAGTGGTGGGGTCACCATCCCTGGAAGTGTACAAGAAATGTGGAGATGGTTTAGTGGGCATGGGGGTGATGAGTTGATGGCTGGACTAGATGATCTTAGTCATCTTTTGCAGCCTTAATGATTCTATGAAATAAAGGCATTACCTGAATAAAGGTAATAATCATTTGTTTAATCCAGTTCAAACCCCATTCCTATGAGGTAATACAGAGAAATAAATTTTTGAGGATGCAGTCATGAGAAACTGTCCTTGGGACAGTTTCTGTATCTTGCCAGTAGTTAAGAGTTCGTGTCCTTCTTTGCATTTGAGGGAATGTACCCTCAACTACTGCAGAACAGTTAGAAATAAAATACAAGTTTGATTACTGAACAGTGACTTTGCTCATTTAAGGTACCATTAACTCTTTGCAGCAATAGTTCATGACAAGGACATCTCTGGTTCATTTGAAGTAATGAGAATATAATTGTTTCCTTTCCTCAATTGTCTTTCCTTTTTACTTAATTTAGTTGCCACTTCATTGTGAACTGTTATGGGTGAATGGGAAGAGTTTGTTTCTGTAAAAATAGAGTATGTATTGATGATCAAAACTAGCAGGACTTCCATCAGACCTAACTGCATAATGATGGATGATATTCAGCTCAAACCTGGCACTAACATGCACAAATATGATTTTTAAAGCATATTATCAATGTTGATAACTTCATTATTGAATTTTTGTATTCTGTATTGTAAATTGGCTTCATGCTGCAATTATAATTAATTTTAAAAATAGTTAAAATTAACTATATCAATATAAAGGATCTGTGTAATTATTGATCTAGAATCTACTTACAGTAAACTACACAAATTTTAAAGTTTGGGAATAGAAACAGCAGAGGTACTTGAATTTAAAGCTAACCCAGGTGTCCGAGCACTCCCCTCGTGTCTGTCTTCTTTGGAGTGCGTTCCAAGAAGACTTTGCCTTTCTCTAAAGAGCTACCCTCTGACTTAAAAGAAAAACAAAACCCCAAAATTGATGAGCCTCTGTGAGTTTAAAAACAAAACATCTTATTCACTGAGCATTAACTGATGTACAAACTTCACAAAAATTAAGTGTTGTATTACCGTTCGTTTGCTATGAATACAGCTACAAATACACTTAATGTTTAGAGGGACCTGGGCCTATGTATTATATTAAAGCATGGAAAGACTCTCTTTCCATATTAGATGGCTAATTCTTTGGGGTCTTGTAGAAGAATTCTAAGTACTAAAGAATAATTTTGACATTGCTTTGTTACAGTGGATGAATATATAGCAATAGCAAAGGAAAAACATGGATACAATGTGGAACAGGTAAGTGCCGTGAAGCGAGAGTGCTAACTTAAAGGATTTTTAAAATATATAAGTATAACGCGACTCTTTTTTCCCCTTGGTTACCATTAATTAACGCTGTTTCTCTTCAGGCACGGCAGCAAACACTGCAGTTAAATGGATCTGCATACAGTTGTGGTCTGGATTCTCTGCAAAAGATTGAGCTCTTTCTTTTCATGACATGCTCAGCTTGTAATGTGCACTTTTGAAAGGTTTGGTATGTTTCTTGATACACTGGGCATGTCATGCAATTGTGTGTGTATATTTAGCTAAAGAATTTCTCAGGAAAGCAGCTTACAAATTCAGTGTTTAATTCTACAATTCACATGTGGTAGAATTTGGAAACATTGGTTGCAATAGGGCCAGAAGTGGCAAAAAAAAAAAAAAAAAAAAAAAGCAAAACTTCAAGACTTCTTTTTTCACCCCCCCCAAAACAGGGAAACAGCATCAAATTCTAGGTTTAAGGATAACAAACAAGATTAATTATATATATATTTTAATACTCTTCAGTCAACATCCTGTTAAAAAGTACAAGTTAAGATGTTGCTGGCCTGCGCGTAGCTGTGTTGCAATTTATGTGAAACTGAGATTATCTGTTACCCCCAAAATTGATATGCAAGTAGGAATGTGTTGTATGCTTAAGTTTTGGAGGATGAAGGCTCATAACAGCGAAGACTTAATGCTCATAAAGTCAAGTGCTGTCCTAAGAAGATGTTGCTAACACTACACTTCCTAGAATAGTGCAGTTTGGCAATGTTTATACATGGTTTGGCTTCTGTTAGTGAAGAGACGGAGCTTAGAGACCTCAAAATAAGTCTGCAAAAGGACTAAATTTCAAAGCAACTTATAGTACGAAATATTGTAAGTATTTCTCAGTGAAATAGGAATTATCTTTGCAAGAGGTGCTTGTTGCTTGCCATTTTAACAAGAGAAGAGGTTTGTTGTATCTGGGTTGTTAGAAGGGGCCTAGATTGCTGATGGAACAACTGGCGATCGTGTCTGCACTGTTTGTTTGAAACTGAGTGGATTGTATTTCCAAACTCCCATGCTAGATTTGGCATCAAATCTGTCATTGATTCTCAAGCAGTAAGTCTAAATGGTCTTAAATTCTTTAAGAATATTGAGAAATGAAACTATGTAAGGATATATATTTAAATTTCCATTCCCTATTAGGTGCAAGTGACATGGAAGTGGCCATGCTGTTATTTCTGGATTGGAGAGTTGTAGAAAGACCACTCTCACTTTGAACTTTCAAACTTGCATTTTGGATGATCCTCTGGCTGCAGAAAAGTATTTTTATTTTCTTTTTTTGAGTGGGCTGGTCATAAAGGCTTGAAGGCCTATATGGAACTGTGTGGGTGATACATATTTGTCAGCAGGTCAGATGCAAGTCTGTCAACCTCTTTTTATGCTACCTTAGAAGTACTGCTGCCATGCCAACCTTCAATTATCTCAGTATCATAGCTTTAATGATGAAGTACAGGTGTGCCCACTCTTCACACCATCTCCAAAGAGAATTTTGTAGCCTATGAGTACATAGCCAACAAAATTGTAGATGTATTTTGAGAAGGGCTTCTGATGGTCAATTTTATTTAAAATAAATGCTTGCCTTTTTGCTTGTAACTTTTTGCTTTTTGCTTGTAACTTTTCTCAACGTTATAGAAAATTGTCTAATTCCACAAAGGACTATTTCTTTTCAAAGGCTCTCGGCATGTTGTTTTGGCATAAACACAATATTGAGAAGTCCCTTGCGGATCTCCCTAACTTCACTCCCTTCCCTGATGAATGGACAGTTGAAGACAAAGTCCTATTTGAACAAGCATTTAGCTTCCATGGAAAGAGCTTTCACAGGATCCAGCAAATGGTAAAATAACATTTTGATCAGAAGCATTAAGAAATTCACATGCATTAGAACAAAGGCTTCCACTGGGCTAAAATTTTATCCTGATTTCTGCAGAGATGCTTTGGGAACAGCTTAGAATATAAGATCTAAGTTAATTTCTCCATGTATTGTGTCAGATGTAGCTTTTCCCCTCTAATAAAAAAGTTCCTCCTTGCCCTGCCCCCCAGTTTTTTTTAAAACGCATCTCTCCTTTCAGTCTCACCCATGCATTTAAGATAGTTGAGTAGAGGTGGTTGTAAATAGAACAGAATTATAATCTTAGGTGGAATGTTGACGAAAAATTGTATCAATATGTTAATGAATTCTTCTAGCTTCCAGACAAGACTATTGCGAGCCTTGTAAAATACTACTATTCTTGGAAAAAAACTCGCTCGAGGACCAGTTTGATGGATCGACAGGCTCGAAAGCTTGCTAATAGAAATAATCAAGGTGACAGGTAAGTCATATTCTTAAGCAGCTAACTAGAGATTGAAGTCTTTTTAGGTAAAGAGATGAAAAAGGTAAAAGTATTTTCAGGTAAAATGTTTTGAGTAATTTCCAGCTGTTGTACTTAAATGTGAAATTCTAGGTTTGAGCATCTGTAGTGATGTGTTTTCAACAAGGGGTTTAATACCTGTACTATAGGAACTATACTGCTGTGGTCAGTATCAGTTGTAAATAACATGCCTGAATACTTACTTTGTAACTGTAAGGATAAATTTAAAGAACTTGAAGTTGAGAGATATGGTATAGAAATAATGCTTTACTAGGGAAGTCTAACTCTATTTGGTATTCTTTTGTGGGGAAGAGGCTGTTTTTGTGGGAGTAAGGCTTTTTTGTTTTTAAACTAGAATGGAACTATAGCTAAGAGACCAACCACTGCAAAGAGTGATTTTTTTTTTTAATATAAATCTTATTTTCAGAGGCCTTGAACTGCTATCGCTCAAAGGGAATTAGAGCTCAAAATAGTGTTAAGTTGTCTTGGGTAGAGGAGGACAACATTTCACCAAGTTACTATGAAATTAAAACTATATTGCTTCCAGTATGCTTAAGTATTACCCATCACCTTTTATGACTTGTTTAGTAATTTGATTGTGTAAGTACCATAGTCATATTTATATAAGAAGATATGAATTTCCATGTATAGAAAACCGACAAGCCAGGTTAAAAGAATGTATTTATGCTACTGAAAAGAGAAACTTACTGAAATTTAAAATTCCCACACCTACTTCATGACTCTATAGCTGAAAAATCAAGGAAGGTGATCAATTTACTTCTAATGCAGCGTTGTGGTTTTTTTCATGATATGTGAAACTTTCTTTTTACGTTCACATTAGTCAGAAGTTATAGTGTGTAAATTACTGTTTTCAGTCCTTTGTCTTTGAATTAAAATAGCAGGTTGACTTTTTTTTCTTTCCCTCTCTGAAGCATTTTAGATTGGTGAAAAAGTAGTCCTGAATTTTCCCATCTTAGTGTCCTCTTCTTCTCCCCACAGATTTAAACAAGTGTTTATTCATAAATTTGATGCAATGGTTAGAAAACTGATCTGTTAACTTGACAAATGAAAGGATATTTTTGGCCTTATAGTTGACTATGTAAGTGTTGATGCTGGCATAAGTGGTTGAACTGCAAGAAGGTGACACCAATTTCTTGACAGCAGTACCAGTTGTACTGTCTTACAAGTGGTTTTGAAACTATAGTTTAGGGTTGCTAGTAATAGTAATAAGGAAATGTGTTTGTAGCAGCTGTTTTTGAAAACTACATATCATTTTGAAATGTCACATAATATAACCATAAATCTTGATTATTTAGATATTTTAGGGTAGGTAATTCTTAGCAAGATACATATCTGGGATTAAAAAATGACTAAAATGACCGGCTTCTTATCATCTCTCCTCAGTGATGATGATGTAGAAGAACCTCATCCAATGGATGGAAATGATAGTGATTATGATCCCAAAAAAGAAGCCAAAAAGGAGGTAACAGATAACTTAATGGTGAATGTCAGTTTGTTTGTTTTCTGCGACTGTATTTCTATGAAGATCATATCTCATAGTAGAGAGATTTAACATCTATGTGTTAGCTGCCTGATGACATCACAGAATTTTTAGTTGATCAGGATTTTGATCACTTCCAATATAAACTACGTGTGTGTGTGTGTATATATATATATATATTATATTTGCTGTTCTTTGGTCATAATATCACTATCTCCTGAAAGATCTTAAAGTTTTGTAAGGGACGTATGCTATCTCTACCATAATTACCTGTTAAAACAGCATTCCCCGTACCTCTGTCTTGTTCATGTGGTTACAGTTTTATTGGTTGTGAATTACTGGAAATTAAATGTTTGCATTTTTTAAATTAAATGACCTTTTTTTTCTAAGAATTTTTTTATTCTTTTGAAGCCACAATGAGGTTGTGCGTTTCAACTGATTTGTGGCTTTATTGAGGTGCTTCTTACTAGTAAATGTACAGAAAAAAAAAAGTCTCCTTAAATGAGCACTTGCTGTTAGCTTTACAGATAAGTGCTGTGCTTAGAGTGCATTGAGGTTACTGTTTTTCTTTGGGCTATAACATGAAACTTATTTATGAACAAGACTAGAAAAGCACAGTTAAGTGTATAAATGTTCAATTGTTTCCTTGATCAACTTTAATGCCTTTGTGGTTTTCCTAGAGTTTGAGCACTTGTGCTCCTGGAGAATGTGAGGAAAGATGGCGTAAAATTTCAGTATCCCTATAGGATCATGAAGTAATATCTGGGATTATTAATAAAACTTCATAGTTCTAACAGAAATTGTGCTAAGTAAGAGGCTGATGGTACTGGATTCTATTCTCAGTTTTGCAGTGATCTATGACATCACTTTTTCTCTCCAGATGTCTTAGGGAGGAAAAAAGGACAATTACAAAGATCCCTTTGTATAAAAGAGTTTGAGATTTTATTTTTTTAACATGTCCATATGTGTTGTTTAGGACTTGAAATGGCACAAGCCCTGATATTTTTTTTTACTTCTACCTTTTTACTTTTTAGTCTGCCCTTTGTGATGGTGTTCTTACAATCTGTTGGTTTTAGTTGCTGCCTAAGCCACTTGTAAATAATGGCTTTTTTGGTTTGGTTTCCTTAGTTATTGTTTGAATCACACAGTCCAGACTGAAAGTAGTATGTTCATAGACTTCTAGGAACGAGATGAAGAGGTCTGCAGTTCCTGATGATCTGTTTGGGTCTGCATTAAATAATTTGGTGGTCTGATATTTCTGGTGGGATTTATGTACTTTCACTTCCTAGGTAAAATAGGCTACTTGAAAGTGCAGAGCAATGGAAACTTTATATTACCAGTGAAAACTAAAACAAGCCAAATGCTCTAGCCTGGCAGGACAAAAACTTGAAAGAATGTTCTCTCTATAAATCCAGATTGAGCAGAAGAGAACTGCAATGTCACACTGAAAGAACAATGCTGAACTAGAAAACAAATTGTATAAACGGGCTAGAAGTAGGCTTAACCTTGGCATTTTTAAATGTCAGAGATGTAAGGCTCTACATCAACACTGAAGGGAGAGCAAATATCCTAAGTGCTTTTAAGATCACCTCTATTAAGTCTGTGGACTGGATTAAGATGTTGCATTAGCTGCGAAGAGGATGTGGCAGAAGGTCAAGCTTAGAAGAGCAAAATACTCTTTGCTAATCTGTACTAATGCTCCAGAAGATAATGATCATGGCTGCTGCAATTTGTTTTCTCTTCACTGTGATCGGACAGCCACCTACTTTTAACCTGCATGGGTGCCAGCAGGGTGGAGCAACGGGGAGCTCCATGGGGTAGCAGAAAGCCTGAATCCTATCACTGTTCTGGAATTCAGCACTGCTCCGCACTGAAAAAATCCTTACAGGGAAAGTCAGTTTTCCTTCTCTATTCCTGGTCTGTAGGTAATCTACCCAATTGCTCGACAAGAGCCATATACATACAGACTAGCTGATGAGCAACATGTCCATAAAAGGCAAAGCTGAAACTTTGCCCTCTTAGGTGTCCAAATATATCAAAACAGCACTTGTAATGACTTTATCTCCTCTTTACTGTCCCTTTCTATTTCAAAGAAACAAAAAACAAAGGCTTAACTTTGCTAAATTACATGGAATTTTATAAAGACGGTGAAAGTAAATCCATTGTCTGTTCCAAATCTCAAATCCCCTCAGAAAGCAAACAGCAGTATCACTTTCCAAGTTAGAGCGCTTGCAACAGGGAAAAGCGCCATCGTGCATTCTTGCCACTCCTGATAGACTTTCTCTGATTCCTCTCCCTAACCATCTCCTGATGTCTCCGTAGCTGACCAAAAGTCAAGGCACACATCCACTTATTACTTGGTTTAAACATGTAGTATATATATTTAGCTTCTTTGTACATAAGAAGCTCCTGATTCCTGCCCTCTCTCACAGTATTCAGATGAGATTTCTATACCATATTCTGAATTTTCAGCTATGCTCAAGGGGAAAAAAAAAAAAGATTGAACAATGGATGTTTCTAAACCTACTGTGAGTTTATGCAGCAAATGGCTAGTGTGCTGCATCACTTCATCTGCAAGACTTAGTTTGGATACTGTGTGCAGGGGAGGATATTAGATTAGGGGTGTGGGTTTTTTTTTTTTTTTTTTTTTTTTGTCCTAAGTATGACATTACAATGCTATGTGATATGTTATTCTTAAGAAAAGTTTTGTATGAGATGCTGTTATTCTTTAATACTTTATTTCTTGTGAATTAAAGGGCAATAATGAGCAGCCTGTTCAGACCAGCAAGATAGGGCTGGGTAGAAGAGAGTATCAGAGCTTGCAGCATCGCCACCATTCTCAGCGTTCCAAATGCCGTCCACCAAAAGGCATGTACCTGACCCAGGAAGATGTGATAGCTGTTTCCTGTAGTCCCAATGCAGCCAACACAATTCTTAGACAGCTGGATATGGAACTAATCTCATTAAAGCGACAGGTACCATGGGTTATTGGTCTTGTTTTCATCTCAAGTTGTTCTTGTAATGATTTTGTAGATTATAAGATTACCTGTGAAGAGCCTGTAACATCTTTAATGCGAGCCTTCTTAATTTTGTTCCACAGTTATCACCAGAAATGCTGGACACTAGCTGTTCTTCAGTTCTATTTTTTGTTTCTCTGCTTTTGTAGATAATGTGAAATAAGGCGACCCTCCTAAAAAGGGGTGGGGGGAGCATGGCATGAGAAAAACATTATTTATCTGGAGAGAGGAGAAAACTAAAGTCATATTTGATATTTTTTTTCCTTATGTTGGTAAAAACATTTAAGTGGCAGTTGAGAATACAAGCAGTGAAGTGGGGGAAGTCGTTATGCTTAAAACTGTGGCTGTTTTACAAATTGTGGTACCCTGCATAGCATGAAAGTATAAGGAGAAAAAAATCACGGGCCTTGTTATTTCCCTGAATTGATGAGCTTTCTGCTTCTTACTAAATTTGTAGTCTTCTCTTGTAATGCTTGCCTCCTTTGCACGAAGAAATTAACCTCTGGCACTTAAAATTGAGACGCAATCTATTCAGCTTCAAGTGCATGCTTGCTTTCCTAGGCTACAAGTTCAAGGCTTATCTCCTGGAATTTCTGTCTCCTTGTAGACCGCTAAGTGCTGCCATGTTGCAAAATCGTGGAGTAAACAAAGGGTTTCATGGGCTTTTTGCTCCTTTGTATTCTTTTGCAGGATAAATATGCTTCTTTCTATCACAGCAGGACTTTGGGACTAAATAGCATAGTTGGGTTTCACTCTTTAGCCTGAGTGTAGGTGAGTTACATCCTTGAGGTTTCTTTCTCTTCTTTTCTTGCAGTGATCTCAGGGATGCAGCCTTTGGAATCTCCTACTGAGCCGTCTGCTTTTGTGTCCGCACTTAAAGAACTCTTGTAATAGATGTGCAACATAGTATGCAAAACTACATTCTTACTATGTTATCTTATGTGCATCACTGTCAGGTTTAAATGACTAATAGGTATATTAATGAATATATAGGTATAAGTACAACTTAGAAGCTCTCTTCTTTCTATAGAGTAAGGCATTTTGTTTACATGTTTTTAATAATTCCAACAAGCATCCGTAAAGGGAATCACAATCATAGATCGATAAAAAGCAGTCTGTCGGAAGCAACTAACTGGAAACATCTCATGCTTTTTCTTTTCTTCTTTTTCAAAGTACTTTTTGGTGAAGGAAGAAGTTTGCACATACAGTACATCTCTCTTACAAATCTAGGAACCGAATTTTGTGTCTAGAATATTCTGCATTCTTCTTCAAGAACACATGTATCATTATCAAAACTTGCATTTTATGTCCTTCATTTAACATTCTTGCAGACAATCTGTTCTTTTGAAAAACTGGCTTGAATATTTTTCTCTCCATAGTGAACTGTGCTGTACTTCTTATTTTATTTTTTACTTTTTAAAAAATGGTTAAAAGTAGTGAAGCCTTAAACCGTAATATTTCTCTTTCTAACTTAGGAGGTACACTTGTGGCAATCCTAGTGAAGATATATGTGTAAAGTGACCAACTTTCTTTGTGGAGCTGATTAACTTTGTTGTTTTTGACCAAGGTTCAAAATGCTAAGCAAGTAAACAGTGCACTTAAACAGAAAATGGAAGGCGGGATTGAAGAATTCAAACCTCCTGAGGTAAATCAGAATAAATATCAGAACTTGTGGCCTTGCACGTACATTAGTGGGAAGCTACAGAAATGTTTTGCTGCAGCATAGTGTTTGCATTTCAGCAGCAGCTTAAACAGGATCCACTGAATAACATGATGTGGTGAGTTTGTCTGGTCTGTTTACAGGAAGTTAGTAGTAGGCTTCTTTTTATGTTTACTGGCAGAATCAATAAGCAGAAGAAACTGAAATGTCGTATCTATTTATGACAACAGGGAGAAGAAACTGTCTCACTGTTTTTCCGATTGGAAGTATTTTTTGTAGATTGCTAGCAGTAAATTCTATGCTGTTTGTGAAAACACCGCTGTATATAAGATTTGGGCATTTGGAGTGAATGATAGACTACTACAGAAGTTTTCTTTTTGGCTGTTTGAAAGGTTGCATATGAGACATAACGTGAACGTAAAAGACTCCCAGTGCCAAGTTGTAATAGTTTAGATATCTTTGACTATAAATTCAAATTCTGTCTGCATAAAGATCATTAGCTTGTGCACAAGTTCTGATATAGGTGGTAAAATTAGGAACTGTAATACAGCATTAGCTTTCCCTCTGCTTTAGATCTATGCTCAAAT
>PPHD01029097.1:0-10698 GCA_002909625.1 Bambusicola thoracicus
CCCCACAGCGGGGGGATGCAGAGGTTGAAACCCTGCCTGCAGGCTCTCGCAGAGCTGCAGCTGGATCGATCGCTTTGCACATCTCATCAGAGCGGGACCGGTACGGATCGATGCGGTGAGGGCAGCGGGGGAGGCGGCCCAGTGGGTGCCACCCTCCTCCTCCTCCTCCTCCTCCAGCAGCATCAGCAGGGAACCCCCGGAGCTCCCCATGCTGCCCACCCCAGGGGTCTCTGCAAAGCATTTCCCTCACCCCCTGAGAGGGGGGGGGGACAGCAGGAAGGGTCTGTGCCCCCTGCAGCCGCATAGCACCGCCGCCCCCTGCATGCTCACCCAGGGGCTCCCAGGAACGCCGCGGAGATCCCAACGCATGCAGCGCATCCAACCAAGGGCTGCAGGGAGATGGAAGTGCTACGGCTGCTCCGTGCTTCCCTACAAAGCAACCCGCTCCTGGGGCTCCTCTGCTCTTCCCTGCTTATGCAACTGCACAAGATGCAGAGGGAAGGAAGAAGGAAAAAAAAATCCCCTAGATGCTAATTTACCGAAGGAGCTCCGGCGGGTTTGCACGAGAAGGCAGCTCCGGCAGAACGGAGAGAAGGAAAAAAGAAAGAAAAAAGATAAGCCGTATCTGAAGCAGTGCTGCTACAGGAGCCCTGCGGACCCACCTGCACCCTGCTCAGCACCCGCTGGGAGAAGCAAACGGCAGCAGGGCAGCAGGACCCCTTTGCAAACCCTGCGCCCCTTTGCAGCCGCACAGCACTGCCCCAGCAGCACAGACTGCCCCTTTGTCCCCCCCAACACCCCCAGCCGTGGGCAGGGGGCCCACAGCCCACCCTCCCCCTTCCCAGGGCCCTTTGGCCATCGCAGGTTTAACAGTGCAAAGCACGGCTTCGTAGCAGCTGAGGTCGGTGGGATTGATTTCTTGTTTTGTTTTAAGTGCAGCTAATCTAATAGTTAATTTATTTAAATTGATAGGGCAGAGAGAAATTACATTTCTATCTTCTCCAAATAGATTTTACACCGCCTGTGGCCCAGGTGAGCTCAGAGCTGGGCTAAAGGCCCCGGCACAGCCCTACCACAGCTGCCTTCATCAGCTGTGACATTTCTCATCTCATTACTGCCATTTTAGCACACAAACCAGTGTAGGTTTTTTTATCACAATGCATCGGCCGTGGGCATGCAGCACCTGCCCAAATCACCCGCAATGAACAGCGGGTCCAAGGGCAGCTCCAGGGCCAAAGCAGGGCACTGAGCACCCAGGTGCTGCCCATGGGTGCAGCAGAGGCTCATGCAGAGCCCCCCCCATCCCTCCCCCCTGCCAGCCCTCCGCAGCGCCCCCCCAGCCCTCCACTCAGCCATAGGTTTCCTGTAAGAGTCAGCACCGTGCCAGATTTATGGAGGATGCTGCTCAGTATTTCACGAGTGCTGCAGGCAATCCCACCGCTGCCACTGCGGCTGCACAGAAAGCACTTTGTAGATTTGATTATGCGATAAGGGGCATCAGAAATGCAACTTGTTGCCTATTTCCCAGAGTAATTAATTTCGTCTGTATTGAACAAATGACATAATTTGAAGATTTCTGGGTTATGGATTAAGTAAAGACCAGATGAGAGTGTCCTCATTGGCTCCAAGATTAATTAACACCAAGAGGCAAAGAGAGCTTTCTGCTCTGCAGGATTGGTTTGCCGGCACATTTTCGATCTACCTGCCCAGCCCACAGCTGACCCCAAGGACAGCACATCCAGCATAGCCGGGCTGGGAGCAGCAGCCCCCATTGATCAGGACACGGGAGCCCCACTGGGACCCATTCCTACAGCAGGACATTGGGGGATGCTAGAGACACCCAAACTTCAGGGCTTCCCTCTGGGTCCCAAGCCACGTGCTCCAGCCATAGGGCAGGCACAGTGCAGGGCACATCCACCCATCCATCCATATGAAGGCACAGAGGGGCTCAGGATGGGGATTTCCCCTCATCCATCCCACACTTGCTTAAAATTTCCCAAATGGGGTCGAAAAAAACCAGGGCTCCGTGCGGCGCTTATTCATGAGCCAGGCGTTCCATTCAATGTGCCTCGCCACGCAGGATCAAAGACACAGAGCAGCACCTAATTAATTATTTTTCCTCTTCTTCTGTAACATCCCCTCGTCGGGCGCCGAGTCCCAGAATCTAAAAGCCTCCCTTTCAATGACTCTGCATAATGAGATGGATTTGGACTCCAGCAAATTTGTTCGGTTTTATGGAGTATTACATGAAAATGCTGTGAAATTAAGTTCTGTCTTTGCTATCACGCCACGGCCATCAGAGCGCTTTTATGTATGGCACTGAGACTAAAAGATGGGGAAGTGAGTCCTTGCTGCAGTAATGTGGCGAACGGGGAGAGGGAGGAGCCGTGCAATGAAGATGATATGGTGGAGGGTGAGACTCGGGGAAATAATGAAGGAAACGAGAAAGTGATGCAGATAAAGAGAGGACGAGCTGAGAGCCCAGAATGGGGCCAATGGAGCAGCGGGGGGTGGGAGTCCCCACGTCCCCTTCCAAGCCCCGCTGCTGAGCCCACCCTGTTCTCTCTCCTCCTCTTCCCTTCCCACCTCTCCTCGCTCCCTCGCTCTCTGCACCAGCCCCTCTCCCCCCGCTGAACCCCAGAACCATCTATTTCTTCCCTTGGCAACTTTATAACCCATTTCCTTGCCTGACAGCAATTAAGCAAATGCTTCGCTTCCAATCCCACGGCCCGTAAACAATGGAAAAATAAAACACTATGAAGGAAAAGGCAACGAGATCCATGCACAGACGCACGCATCTGAGCAGGGCAGGGGGAAGCCAGGGACGACGTCAGTCCTATCAGAGGCTGCACACCTCCCCGCACACTGCTCAGCTCCCGGTCCCCAAACACACGTCTGGGGAGGGAGGCATTCCCAGAGCACTTGGGGAGCGGTGAGCTGCCTGCATGGATGGCGCTCACATCAAATGAAATGGCCAAAAATAAATAAATAAGAGGAGGAGGCAGCAGCACTACCCCCCGCCCCCCCACAGTGATGTATGCGATTTTTGGTGCCTGACAGGCCCTGAGCCTCCGGGGAGCCGCACTGATAAATCACACCTTTCAGTCAGCCACGAACATCTTCACGTCCCCAGGCTTAAAGAAACCCGGCGCATCCAATGGTGGCACTCAGCCCTCAATCTGGGGCTGCCCACCACGAGTCCCAGCCACCTAATGGGAGCTGCTCCCGCATTAGCGCAGCGAGAGGCTTTCTGATGTACAAACCACTGGGAACACAGAGCCCTGCGCCGAGGAAACTCGAACAGACACACTTTCTAATTTCCATGACAACTGTAATAGGGTATTTGCTCGGTTTGGGAGAGCCTGGGTGTGCAGGAATGCGCTCATTAAGTGCATAGAGAGGAGAGAGGCTTCTGCAAAGCAGCGGTGCTCCGGTGCACATCGGGGCAGGATGGGGCCGGCGGTGCTGGGGGGCACTGGGAGGTGCATCCCTGTTGGTTCCCACGATGGGATGCACTCCACACCTTGGGGAGGTGAAGGGGACAGCAGCCCGTGCCCATGTGGACAGAGCAGGACAGGGCAGCACACAGAGACCTGAACCAGAGGCAGGCAGTGCTGCTGGGATGTATGGGCTCACAGTCCTGTGCTGCTGCCCTGGGATGGGGCTGAAGGCTCAGTGCACGGCCAGTGCAGCTCAGCTGGTCTGAGCTCCATTCCATCCCTGAGGAGCCCAGAGGACAGAGGGACCAGCAAGCAGCTCACAAGCGAGAGCGAAATCCAGGCGATTACTGAAAAGCTTGGACATGGCAGTGAATCCCATCGCTGCCAACAGCATCCCCAAGCCATTAAGAGAAAAAAATCAAGATGTGGACAGAATTAGATTGGCCATAGGTGAAAAATGGCTCAATTATTTCTAGTGCCAGAACCGCAGAAGGACATTTCCCTCTGCTCCTGATCCACAACCTCCCACTAATTAGCAGACCTAGCAGAGAGAAAAATGCTCCAAGCTCTGAAGAGAGCAACAGCTCGAGACAACACAGCCATGGCCACATCCAGCCACATTTGTATGCGCTGCATAAGCTGGGCACAAAGCAACGCACATGCGGAATTGCACGCTGGCAGATAGGAAGTTGCCATGAGAGGAGCTGCTTCTTGCAGCCATGGGATGGGCTACCAGCCAAGAGCCAGCCCTACAGACCCCCTGAGCTCCTGGGACACCGAGGGCTCTGTCCTGCCCCAGCACCTCTGCTGGGATCACAGTGGCACGGCACAGCCCCCACCCAGGGCTCGGCGGTGATGCAGCACAGCAGAATCCAACAGCCCTGAGCTGGGAAAGGCACAGCCGGGACGGGAGAGCTGCGGGCATGCAGGGGAGGACAAAGCCTGGAGGAGAATCCAGCTCTTTGGGAACAGGCTGGAGGACAGAGATAACTGCAGGCGCTAGCTCACCATCCTCTCTCCTCTTTGTATGCAGGGATCTTTTAAGGCAACTGATGCATAAAAAACAACAAAAAAAAAGTTACCAGGAGGCCCTGCCCCCTCCCTGACAAACTTCTGAACATGCTGTCATCAAGAAAAATGATGCTGGCAAGAGAGAAATCCGCTGGGGTTGCTGGCAATTTACCAGGCTCCAGCCCCAATGAGTGTTTATCAATAATTTCAGGATCTGCCTGTCGCAGCCACCGACTCCGCGCTCAGGCAGAGATCTCGGAGCAGTGCGGGTGTCAGCACCGCCGCGGGGAGAGGAGGCACGATGAAAAGGGAAATCAATTAACTGCTCCTCGGGAGCGGGGATTTGCCAGCCTTACAGGGAAAGGTCTGTTCACCTTGCTGTAACAGGAAAACACTTAAACGCTCCTCGGTGACACAAAGGCACGTCCCAGGCCGCGGCGAGCCGATGCCGTGGGCAGCTGAGCTGCAGTCGGGGACAGCCATGGTTGCAGCGGTTACTGCAGAAGAAGGAATGATGAAGCAGCAGTGGCTGCACGCACTGAGCTGCCCATAGCCTCTGTTGAGGCAGCTGCACGCCCCACAGCCCTATGGAGCTCCCCAGCAGCCCTATGGAGCTGTGCCTTGGCCCCATTCCACAGCCTGCGACCTACCCTCAGCGCTGAGAGCGGACAGGGAGGCAGGGTGCAAAGGGATCCGCTCGGAAACAGGCAGGTGGGACCAGCCTGCAGGCTCTGCCAACCCACTGCCCGCTGCTCCTGTGCTGAAGGCAGCCACGGCACCCAGCCACCGAGAGCAAGGCACTGCATCTGCATCACTGTGTGTAAGAGCTGCTAATGCATCCGCCTTCCTGAATGGGTCTAATGGCTTTCTGAGCCAGGGGATGCCGGTCTCTTAACCACCCTGTAGTGCTGAGCCACACAACACAACCAAGCACTGCATGAAAAAAAGATATCCCTCCTTTCTACATTTTAAAGCTGTTGCCTTTTTCATTTGATACCACATATTTATGAGAAGTAGTGAATATTCATTTCCTGTTACTCACTTTTATGCCACTCCTGAGTTTACAGAACTCCACAGTCTATCACCCCAATTGTCTCTCCAACCAAGAGAGCCCTAATTTATTAGGCTTATCTCAACCAGAAGCTGTCCCGTGCCTTTGATCAGCCTTGTCATCCTTTACCTTTTCTAGTTCAACCCTCTCCATTCTGTGATTGGAGAACCACAACCGCACAGAACATTTGCGCTGCAACACAGTGCATTATACCTTGGCATAACACTGCTGCTGCTTTGTTTTCAGTCTCTCTCCTAACAACTACTAACAATCAATTCGCCTTATTTGACTGACACCACGCACTGAAAAGACATTTTCATAGAACTGCCCACAGACACTGCATGATCCCTTTTCCAGAGCAGGAAATATTGAAGGTCTGCTTTGGTTTTTTTTGTTTGTTTGGTTTTTTTGGTAGTTGAGAATGTGTTCTCATCTGTATTACTCGGCTTCAGCAACATTCATCTGCTATTTTACCACCCAGCCGCTCACAGCCCTGCCCAATCAGCTTCAAACTATCCCAGCTATTATGGAAAACTCTCAGATGAGATTGAGAGAGGCAGGTAAGACACCAAACCCGCAGACTCCTAGGCCATCTCTCCTACATGGGGGCCAACCTCATAGAATCGTTAAGTTTGGAAAAGACCTCTAAGCACACCCAGCCCAACCACCCACCTACCACCAGTACTGCCCACTGAACCGCATTCCTTAGCACCACATCCATGCGTTTCTTGAACACCTCCAGGGACGGTGACTCAACCACCTCCCTGGGCAGCCATGTACATCCCAGCATCCTCCTCCTAGAGCCTTTTATTCTACTCCGTGTTTCTCTGCAGGCAGTGCGACCCCAGAGGCTCAGATAATGAGGACAGTGATAGCAACATGCGAATAAGGGAACATGTGATGGTTTTCTTGTTCAGCTGGGTTTTTAACTGCAGAAGCATTCTCTTCATGTGGCCCTCCTGAGCCATTCACAGTTCTTCCTCCCTCTGAGAGGACTTTACACCTTACCGAAGAGCAGGAAAAGCCCGGGCATCCTGTGGCCATTTGGCCGGAGCTGCAGAGACCAGCAAAGCCCAGGTTCCAGCTGGAACGGCTGCCTTGAGCCAGAGGGAGGCTACACCACCTGCCCTGCAGTAACCTCCTACCCCTTCCAGAGTTGGGAATTAAGAGAGGATTATGCCTCCAGGCACGTATTGATAGCAACGGGCAAATCAATCGGGAGCAACAGCACAAGCCATTAAAGCACATTTGGACTTTGCAGAAGGGTCGGGAGCACCGAGGAGGAATTCCGAGGGGGGAAAAGCTCCGTCCGGAGCGTGGGGGGCGGGTGGGAACGGCCGGAGTCAGCACCGCGGACAGCGCCCGCAGCCCCACGGAGCGCTCCGCCCACCCCACACGTGGGAGAGGGAGCCCCACGCTGAGCACGGCCCCACTGACACCCCCAGCACAGCCCTATCACGGCACCCGTTACACAGCCCGCAGCCCTCCTGTATGGGGAGAACACGCTTCCTCACCAACGAGCATTTACTTCAAGGCGGCACTACCATCCCATCCGGCTGCCTCAAGCTTACAGCATACTTTAGCCTGCTCTTTCAGAGCTGTCAAGGCCAGCCGGTCCTGCTGCCTGCAGCGGGAACAGCCTCTCAGCATCACCGTGCTGCAGGCCGGCCTGCCAGCAATGAGCCATTTCACTGCTGGAGGGAATTCTGCTCCGAGCAGCTGGCCCAGCAACCAGGCTGCAATCAGACTGGGAATGCTCAGTCCTGCAACTCCCTCTGCTAGACTCCAGACATCCCTTCCGAAGGGTTCTTAATTAATATTAATACCCCGCATCGTGTCAGATCATCTCACGTATTTATGCTCCCTCCCCAGGCAACTTCCCTGCCTGCCCCTCTTCCAGCAGGGAGGTGATTACACAGGCAGGTCCTGTGTTGCTGGGTGCTCCTGAGCCACGGGCCTGGCATGGCTGTAATGGATTGGTGACACCGTTATATTTATGGGTATTTCAAGGGAAAGAAAAGGGCTAGTGGGTGTTCATATGTTCTTGTTGTATTATTTAAGAGAAGCCATTTGAGAGCACAGGAGAAGCAATGTCTGCTCCCAAAAGGAGGAAAAATAATGGAGGGGAATATTTGCAAAAAGCTCAGTTAAGTAAATATTTTATGCCCAATAATGTTATGGCTTTTGAATGATGCATGCAAGGGAGTTGAAAGGAGGTGAGGCACAGAGCAAGGCAACATACAGTGCGTGTGGAGTGCGAAGGTGTTCGTGTGGGGGGAGGGGGGCAAAAGGAAACACGGTGCCCTGGCAGCTGCACCTCACCCCAGCTGGGTGAGCTGCAGGAAGCAGCAGCACAGCAGGGAAGGGCCACCCCCAATTCTGGACTGACAGTGCCCTTCTGAATCAGGAAAGTTAGAGCTGACCTTACAGAGGAGTGGGTTTTGCCCCCCAAAGCGGATGAAACCTGCTGCCCCTCCTCCTCCCGTGTTTGGTGCCACATCATAGGAAGGGATGGTGAGAGAGAGCTGCATCCCACTGACCAGGAGGAGCAGGGACACCGGGAAGTGGAAGACAAGCAGATGGTCCAGGAGGAAAAGGAAGATGGGAAAAGCTGAAGGAAGGCCAAGCAGACAGAGGGAGGCAGCAGGGCTGCCAAGGGGAAGAAAGCAGTGCTGGCACAGGCAGGGATGCTGCTCTGACCGGGGGAATTCTGGCACTTGCAGGCAGAAGCACTGGGTGAGCATCAGGCATGAGGTAAGCACAGAAGGGAGTAAAATACCATTAAGCATAATAAGAAATGTACTTGATCAATGAGCTCTGCAGCTGGGGATCAATGGGAGGCAGACACAGCCATTAGCTAAGAAAGCTGAGAAAGAGCCCCAGGCTCTGATGGAGTGGTCAATACTGGCTTTAACTGAGCAGCAGAGGAAGGGTCCCCAGCAGGAAGCAGAGCCGGGCTGCAACCAGGAGAGATGGGGCTGACCCCACCCCACTCCTCAGGGCTCAGACCCCCAACAGAGCCCAGGCCATGGCTTGTTGAACAGCACACACAGGGGTTTCCTCAGGAGGGAGGTTTGATCTTCACCCTGTGAGTAAATGCAGCGCCAACAGCCACACGGGTCGCATCCCTGGCCCCAAGCCTGGCGGCACTGCCATTGGTTGCCTGGCACCGAGACCCCATCACACTGCCGCCCAGGACTCCAACAGGCACCCAACTGCTGCACTGAACTGACCTCACCGCTGAACTCCAGCTCTGCACTCCCTTCACACATCCTCTGAGACTGTCTGCTGCAATCCTGACCCATTGCACCGCTTCTCACTTTGCTGAAACCCCACGGCCAGAGCCTGACCTCAGCGAACCAAGCTAGCAGAGAAGAAAAGCAGCACTGATCTCTGTGAGCCTTCAGGGACCAGACACATAACCAGCGATGTCTCGGGAGCATTAGAGCCTGGGGTTGTGCTAAAGGCTGAGTCTGTGTGCGTGTGAAGACAACGAGACAAGCAGCTGTCCCCTGGGGTCCCTCCTGGGGAGGTCTCCTTGCTCCCACTGGAGCTAAAATAATAGCCCCTCTCCCAGGGGGCTGCTCCTGGCTCCTGCTCAGGACGTGCTCCAGCCCTTCATCACTACACGCAGCACAAAGCACGTTCCCATCATTGCCCCTGCCCTGCAGGAATAGCTGTGTGGTGACCCCAGTCCAGACAGGGGGACACAGCTTTTTTGAGCCCTGATCTCAGGCACACTTCAGCAGTTCCCACTGGCAGAGCTCTGCCCTCTCCCCGCATTACTCACACATTCCTTCAGATCGAATGCTTTCAGCAGCAAGCGCAGCATCTCCTGAGAGAGGGAGATGGCAAAACTCCCATCCCATCCCAGCAACTGCCAACCAGGCAAACACCTGCAGGAGGAACTTCCTGCTGGAGAAGTGGGAACAGTGCAGACCCCCCCACCCCACTGCCCCTCCCCATCACCCACCCACAGTGATCCCTACATCACTGCAGGTGGGCACACAGACGGCACCTCCTCCACTGGGAACGGCCCCCTCCAAAGAGCCACACCTGCTGTGCTCTGCAGAGAACTGATGCTGCTCAGCTCCCATTGCCTCCCAGCTGTCCCAGCACAGCCTCCAGCCCCCCAGCAGCCCCACACATCTCCCTCTGTGTGCAGTCCAAGCCACTGAACTGCAGAGCTCATCCCAGCTCTGCAACCCTAACCACAAGGTCCCGGCGATGGGTACTTTAGTGGCACTAATGAGCTCTTGGTGCACACACAGCTCTGTTTCAGGAGCCCAGAGGAGCACTGCAGACACACCCCAGCCATCAGAGGAAAGAGCAGGTTCTGTGTAAGCACACACAGGAGCAATTCAGGACACCTCAAGCTGCTTTGTTCAGTTACCTTCCCACCCTCCTAGCTCCCTCCCCCTCCCTTTTCCTTCCTCCTCCCTCTTCTCAGAGGGCTACGCACACAGTGCTTTGACCATCGGGTCAGGGTAACTGCCGTACAGGACAGAGATCTTTGGGGCCAGGCAGCAAAACAAGCAAAAGTTGTTTCCTTGCTTTCTGTCAGCCCATTTCCAGTCACCATTTCCAGCCTTCAGCCAACCTGCCAAGCACCCATGGATGCTGTCACTGCGCCTTCCTGCAGGGGACAGCAGCCATTCACCCACCCAGGCCCCACTCCTCACCTCTCTGGAAGCAGCACACACAGCCAGGGCTGCACCTCATTCCCCTTCCTGCTGGTTCCTCCTCCTGGGCCTGGGAAAGGCAGCAGCAAAAAGGCAGCTGGGATGTGGGAGGGCAGTTATAAAGTGTCCCATCCCTCCCCTGGCAATCAGTGAGGCTCACCTGTGCCCACCCCTTCGCCCCCATTAGCAGTGAGCAGCTCCAGCTGTGCCATAACAGTCCCTGTCAGAGCCAAGTGACCGCCCCGTGGGTCAAAGCATGAAATCCCTGTCAGAAACTGAAGAGGCGGCCTTCATCCTGCCCTCCTGAGAAATACGCAGTTTTATTTTCCATTCAAAAAAATAGAAACAAAGAAAGAATGAATGAATGAAATCCACGTGACCCACACAGACCTCTGTAGGTGTCACAGTGGGGACTCGGCTTCCCCTTGGGGAACACCTATGGGCAGCGCTCCTGCTTGGAGCTCCCAGGCACCCTCCTGCAGTGCCTTCACCATCAGCCACACACCCCCAGCAC
>PPHD01029098.1:0-10698 GCA_002909625.1 Bambusicola thoracicus
GAAATAAACAAATAACGACTTAAAGAAAAAAACAACCCAATATTAGCAAACTCCTTCGTTATTTTTCATCGTGGGAAAAATGGTACTATCACAAAGAAGTTTGCCACAATTAAAATACAAACATAAGAAAGGATAAGTTGTTCTGCCCTCCCTCCTCTTCTTCCCCCCTAACTCCAGTGGCAGTGACCAGAGGAGGATTCAGCAGATGAACAGAAGCTCACTTGGCTGTGAACGTTTGCACCGGGACTGATAGTTTAAGGGGCAGGTTCTCCTGAAGGCATGGGACACGCAGTCGCAATCAGAAGTGCTTACATACAAAGTAAGCCTTCAGCTACCCGATGGAAAGTGGCTGCCAGACTGTTTTGCTTTCAGAGGCATCTCTGATGACTCCATGGAAAACTCCAGCCCAGTGGCTGATGCGGTCCCATTACTCTTTGCTGGTGTAGTGAATGTGGATTATAGTCGAGATCAGTACAGGCTCACTTTCCAGCTCTGCTACAAATGAAGAAAGAACTTTTCCCCAAACTGCAGAAATGTAATTAAAAATGGGTATTCTCGAAGCTCTTTAGTCAGCCTGAGTCAAAAATCCTGCTTTTTTCAGCTCAAAACCAGCACTACGCTTGTGGTATGCTAAACCTCCGGCTCTATCCAGATTTGAAATCATTCCCTTAGCTCATTTCTGTAGAAATGAAAAGAATAAAAGAGTACAGCCCTCCACGCTGAGCACTTTTTTTTTTTTTTTCCTTCCCTACAAATACAGGGTAAAGAATAAACAAGAATTAGCATGGTAAAAGCAGCATATGCACAAAACTTGCATACTCTACTCCACCTCCTCCTGTAATTCCTCTCCGCTCACAGAAACCCGTATCTTCTGTGAGGAGGAGCAAACTAATCTGATCCAATCCGTTTGCTGATGCTCCCTCAGTACCTTCACCCCAATCACTCTACCCGTTGCGTTTATTATTTCTTTTATTCATTTTTCTTTTTGTTAGACAAGAGAGCTTGCAAATATAACAAAGGTTTGCATGGCGGCTAAAATGGCATAAGAGCAGATTTTCCTTCTTCTTTTCCATAAATCTTCTTCTTTCCTTCTGGCAACTTTTTCAGATATGTCAATCAGGGAAAAAAAAAGGATATTAAGAAGGCAGAAAGGCTCAAGACGAGTTTTCTGGAGAGAATAACACAGCAATCAGGTTCAAGCTCTGTTGCACCTTCATGCACATTTTCCTGAAGTGCAGCTCACTGAAAAGCTTGGCAAATTAGGGACCCTTGTCTACTACAGCATCATCTGCCCTGAAAATGATTTCACAAACTAACTCCACTCTGTCTATTATCAAAATGTCCTAACTGAGCTCTAGGACAGAGGAATCACATCCTGTGCTTTTGTGCACATTTTGCTTGCTTCTTTTAGAATAACCCATCATCCTACTTTGCCTTCATTGCAGTAATCTCTACATAGGGAACGATTTTATGGGCAGCCTCACACACTTTCAATTCAGTTTCCTTTGGCGGTGTAATAGTCCCATGTACACACATTTGAGAAATGCAAACACACTTACCTGAAGATTCATCCAAAATTCAAATCCCAGTCTTCAGATGGTCTTACTGCTTATTCCAAGCCATACATGTCATGACCACACCAACGAAAGGTAAGCAACAATTAGTATCTCCTTCCTTCCAGATTAGATTAACAGACCGGTTATTCCATTTCACAAAAATAGAACGGAGCAGGTAAAGGAAATGTGGTAATGGGGCCATTCCTCCAAAGTTGTTGCAAGATGAGTACAGGGGAGGCAACACAGCTGTTCACAGTGCTCAGCTCTCTACACTGAGTGGAAAGTCTGTGTGCATTGTTTCCATTCTGGATGCAATCAACAACTACCAGATATTTTAAAAAAATAATAAAAATAGCCTGAAACTTTTAGTCATATTCTCATGACAGAGGATGAGAACATGCTGAGATTTTGAGATATCCCTCCTCTGCAAAGGGATGACCAAGACATTGAGATTTTCCACTTTGCCTCAACTTGCAGCCTGCACAGAAAGTGTTCTCTATCGGATATCTGGTTGATGCCCTGTCCGTAGAGACTTTCGAGGCGAGGCTGGATCAAGCCCCGGGCAACCTGATCTATCTGTGCATGTCCCTGTTCATTGCAGGGGAGCTGGACTAGACGGCCTTTAAAGGTCCCTTCCAACTCTAAGGAATGTATGACTCCATGATCCTATGACAGTCTTTCTCATTTTGGAGGAACAAAAAGAAAGAATGTCTTGGCTTTCTTTTACATAAAGGATCTCCTTCTCTTTTATTTACATTAACCATTTTGAAAAACAGTATTATACCTCAGATGTTAAAACTAAATTAAAAGGAACTAAAACTAAACAAAACCAGTCCCATATTAGCACTGGCAACACAAAAGAAATCACCATGCTCCTGGTACACAAAATACAATATGAACACTTAATTCTCCGAAAGTCCCACCTTTAAAAAATTATTTAATAAAACATCAAAGCCTCCCATTACTTCAGAAATCCACATCAGATTTGAGCCCCGATATGCAATTAAAAGAAAGAGCTAATTTCTGTATGGAGGTGCTCTACTTTTAAAGACATTTTTATGTAAGCAGCATTTTTTTCTTCCAAATTCGAACCGTAAGTCTGTGTTAAGTGAAGAGTAAAATCTCCAGCTTGGATTCAAAATGGCAATTTTAAGTCTTAATGACCTTCACAGAGCACTTTTGAACATTACATGAGGAAGATAAGCCTTTGAAAACTTCAAAATGTGGGTAAGTAGGAAATATTTGAATAAGTAATTATGAAGGCTAAAGAAAAGAATGATATATATCATCACTAGGCCGTATTCATAGAAATATAATAGAACTTGGGAGAATCAGTTCGTTTTTTTTTTTTTTTTTTTTTTTTTTTAAAGACTTGCATTTCTGTCTGTATGTTGCAGGTAACGAGACAGGCATATATACAAAATCACTGTAACTCCCGTAAAGAACGTGCTCATATAACAGTAGGCTGCTAATGCCTCTGAATTACCAAAGTGCTTTTGTTTCAGTATAAGTAACCATGTGACATCCTGCTCGAGCCAACCATCCCACTCCAGGAGCACTAGTGATAACAACTACACAGATCTCATACACAGATGTCAGTAGGGTCAAATCCTATATATATATGTGCGTATATATATGTTATACATGAATATAAATATGCATATATACAAATAAATATAAGTTAACTTGCTAACTCTAGGGATTCAGGATCTAGATAATAAGAAGTATTTCGGAAATAAGAAAGCAGTTCTTCACTGCTTGAATACAAGGAGCTGAGTTTTTCAGAGTTGCCTGCAGGATTATATATCTAAATCCCACATACTTCTAAAAAGGTCCCTGACTTCACATATCCCAGATGACTCTAGAAATTTCAGCCACAGTTTCTAGGAAGTTGAAGTCAATACCAGTATGATTGGTTCTAAGGCACCAGGCATGCTGTGATTTGTTAGACTTGCACGTTGCAACTCCCTAAACTGAACAAAGATAAACACGCATGATATCCTCATAAACAGGATTAAACAACAGTCCCCGCTGAACAACATTACCATTCATAATTTAAGAGTGAAAAGGAAAGCAAAGAGATCCCTTTCTTTTGCAGTTCACAGCAGGAACAAATATTTATTTCAGTCCACATGCTACTGTGCTGTCTCAACAGCGTGTCAGGAAAAATGCACAAAAAAAGGTTACACGTTTCTCAGTTAGGGGGTCCTAAAGTACACTTGGGTCCTCTCGGCATTTGGTAACAGTAGATCTTTAATAGGGTTAACTAAATAATGTTTTAATCATGACCTCCAGGAACGTCTAACCCGTTCTACCTATCAGTGTTTCCTGTATGTCCTTTTTTTTTCCCTTTTTCCTTCTACAAAGTTAACACTGTTCTGAAAACAATGATTAAAAAAAAACCAAAACAGGAACAGTAAAAAAGGAGGAGAAGAAGGAAAAGTGCTGCATTTATCGTTAGTCAATACCTTCTGCAAGGGAAACAGGGAGTTCCTGCAATATTTATTTTGGGATGCAAAGCATACAAAAGCAATCTAGACTCCTGAAAGAACAGTAGTCTATTATCGGCTCATGTACTAAACTTTATGCCTAAAATTCACGTTGTTTTCTACATCTTAAAAAAAAACAAAAAACAAAAATAAAGCCAAGCAGACAGAATTTCTCTAGTAACCTTAACAAGTTCTGAACATCTTTACAGCGTGGGCTTAAATCTCCTATGCAAGGCCTGAGCTTTAAATAAAGTTTGGTTTGTTTTTGGTGGTAGAGATATAGCTGCATTGAGAGGGAGGATTATAGAAGGAAAATGTTTCACTTAATTTTAAAATGCAGTGGATCAAACGCTTCTGATACAGCTTGTCTGACTTTATTTGGTGATGTGGGACACTGAATTATTTTATTATCTCATATTTTTTAAATTGTTGCCAAGAGCCAGACTCCCTTTATGGAGTGGGAGCTGTACCTATTTACACCAGCTAAGGAGTCTATCTAATAACATTTCTGAAGAGATGAGAACGAGTTGCACATGAAAAAGAATGTGAAGTAGTGAATATAAATTTTGCATGCAGGGACCTGGTTCCTCCATTTGAAGATGTAACAACGTAACTTTACTCCCAGTGCCGGTAGTTAACAATTACAGCCCAGGCCAACTTCCAGGCCAGCCCTGCCAACACTCCTCAACTATGGGGTCGTGGAGATTTTAAGCCTAGACCGAATCCAAATTTTGCAGTCTGGTTACTAATCAGCATCTTAATTCGTTTCACCGTTTAAAGCAAACCCAGCAGCGCCGCTGAAAATCCTAATGATAGAACCAACACAAATGACAGCGCAGTGGTTGACTCCCTCCGCCTGAGCCAAGCTGCTAATGGCTTCTCCCACATCACCCCACTGGGCTGCCCAGGCCGCCCCTCAGCCCTCCCCTCTACATATCTGGGGGTCACAGAGGTGAGGTCATTTCGTCACTCTTTGGAGGGGAAGAAAAAAAAAAGAAAGAAAAAAAGTGGGGGGAAAAGCAAAGCCTCTGCTAAAATCTGACTTCATTTGATTTACTCTCCAAGACTGTTTTTTATTAAATATGTTTGACTGCTATCTCTAATTAAATGTAGAATTAATTTTGGCAAACTAACCACAGATGCAGTTTATGTTCAATTTTATCAGACAGATTTATTTATAAGCTGTCAACTTCTTGAAAGACTTCATTTTGGAGCAGTTTTAAATTGCTAACAGTAGCTGTAAATGGGGCTACTGTTCTCCCGAAGACTAAAGAAGAAGTATGCTATAAATGTCCATTCCATCTGTGAGGAATCATAAAACAATTACATTCCTTTATATTTTTTTTCCCTCCCTCTTAGGACCTTTATTAAATTAGTTCAACTCAATTAAAAATAACTTCAAAAACATTTCGGGGCCCTTTGTTTCAGGGAATACTTGGAACTCTCTGCACGGAACGTCACCCTTTTCACTAATCCCCTTTGCTGAAGGGAGGAGAATGGTGGCATTGTGACTTCAGACAGTGCTTTCAAGGGTCCCTACTGTACCGAATTGAGGTCACCGCCAGACAATGCCCCGCGCCCAGCAGCCATTCAGGCAGTCCTCACAACTCTATCAAACGTGTCTTTCTTCCTCGCGCGCGCTTTCTCTCGTGGCGAAGTCACAGGACAATGGAAAAAGCCTCCAGCGCCATTTATGGTCACCATATTTGCACATGACAAAGTCTATTCTTCCTGGTTCGCCAATTCTGCCTTGAAAAAGAATGAAGCCTGGATAGATTTTCCCACCATTACAGTTGTTCAAACTTAGTTTGGATTAAAAAAGGAAAACTCTAAAAACAACAAAAAGCCCGCCGAGGAACAGCAAGTGCTGCCTGAGAGAGTAACTACTCCAGTCCCTGCTATTTTGGTACATGGAGAGAAGCAGCAGAGACAAGGGGAAGATTAAATACGCTACATTACAACCTGCCTATGCATGGCTGAGCGTAGAGTTTAGCGCAAAATGAAAATGAATGATAAAACAGGAGCTGTTATTTCTCATTGCACTGCTTGCTGTTAGCAATGTTGCAAAACTCACTGTTGGAACAGCAACATGGTAGCTCGCGTGCACCGTTTAGTTTCGCTGAGAAAGGTTTAACAGCGTCCATTGCAGCAGCAGCAGCGAATCCATCGCTGCACCACTGCTGCTATTCCTGAAGACGTACCGCCAAAGTTTTACTCCTTTGAGCAGATGAAAAGCAGAGAGAGACAGAGTGAGAACACTGCGCTAGATTTGGCAAGCTTGCTGCCAGAAGGATTTTTTATTTTCCATACGCGTTAGAGATACAGTATTCTTTGCAAATATCTGAATGAAAATGTGCTGCTACTTAAAGAGCGTTTATAACCAGTGCTTAACATGGTATTTGCATGGCCTCACCCATGCACCTACAAAACGCACACATCTTTTTTTAGTTAATCGGGAATCGTGAACCCCGCCATCCTGACAACAGGGAGCAGAGCAACCTCACCTGCTGACAGTCAAATGCCATTAATCTCTTCGTTAGGGAATAATCACAGAGAAACCCTACAACAAGACTTCATTTTTTTCTTCATTTCTCTTCCTGACGCTTGTGGCAAGAATTTTTTTCCCTTCATTTCGTACCACGCTGTTTTCACCAAGCTGCTGCACACTCCTGTCTTCCCTCCCCAAAAACTACCTTCCAGCCCCGTGCCATAATGCTGCCAGTCAGCCCAACCTGCAATATATGGGCACCCATCAGAGAAAGCAACCATGCAACAAGGGCATCAACTCGATGGCTGAGTTTCGTTTTATTGTTATCGCTATTTTGACCAGGATCAAATATACTTAAAATGAATTACAATACTTAGTGTGCCTGGAGCAGTTTTCTCAAGGAACCAGCATGATGCTAGGGACAACATTCTGCTGTCACTCACAAGGAAAACAAACAAATACTTAATTCCAACTGACTTCGGGAAATCCTGTAAGTATGGGCTTAATTTAAGAACCCTCACCAGTATGAACAGTCATCTGAATCAGATGGGAAATGTGTAATTCATGTTGAAACTAATGGTGTATAAGTGTTGAGGAGAGTCTCAGGATCCATCAGGAATGAATTACTTGGCTGGTAAATTTACTTGAGAACTATGGATGAAAAGTTCTACAGAATGATAAACCATATTGTTAATGTTAATATATAAAAAAATCTATAGCATTTTATATTTAAACAGCAAAAAATGTATGTGTTGGAGTACTGACTCATGGGTTCCAGACATGTGGAAAAGACAGCCAACATTTTAATACCACTAAGTTACTTCCAAATTTGCTCCCCGCGTTTCGATTGTACACGGACCCAGAAAGGGTGAGTCAGTACCACCAGTGCATTCTTATCTGATAGAGTAAAACTTAGCGATCTGATTGTATGTGAGCGTCATTTGTAGGCTGATGGCCAAGGCTTTCTGCCTACAAATGGCAGCCCATGCCAAACTGCAGAAACAAATTAAAAGGTTGGAGAGAAGACTTCTTGAAAGTTTGCTCGTTTACAGCATTATTTCTTTCTTGTTGAAAGGAAAAAAAAAAAAAAAAAAAAAAAAAAGACATTAAGAGAGACTTTCCAACGAAGGAACACAAGAGTAGAAAACCTTTGAAAGCATGCGGTACCAACGTTTAACGCATATACCTGTTGTATTGAACAACACTTTGAAATTGCTCAGCGAGGCAAATACATACTCAGGTGTTTTCTTAATACGTTTTACTTGAGATTCCTTACTTTTTGCAATAAAAAAGAAGGACATATGTAACTATAGTCCATCTCTTGAATTATACTTCTTGAAAACTTCATTTCTAGAGCTTCTAAATTAGGTTGTATTTTGAACAACATCAAGGGCTTTTGCTTGCTACCTAGGAAGCAAATCGATTTTGAAATCTCTCCAGAATACCAAAAAACCATGGCAAAACCATAATTACTTACCACTATTCTTTGCGATTTAATCTGATTCTGAATCTACTGTGCTTATGGGAAATACATGTTCTGCTCCAGCAGGATAATCTAGGTCCTGAAATAAACTTTTGCCTATAACGTAGCATTGAAGGATTTGAAAACCTGGACATGGAGGAAAGAAAATGGGGAGAGGAGGGGAAGATAAACAACCAGTCCTTTTACAAGGAGCCATGGGGAACAGCTAAATCTACCCCTGCTTGTTATCGGTGATGGAAGGTGAGCTGACACAACAGGTGAGAGATGCATATTTTCCTGCCTATTGCTGCAGCTGTGCATGCTCTTTGCCCTGAAGATTACTTCATCATTCCAGGTGATAGCCTCTAGCTATGGCTTGATAAGTTGAAATGTTTCTCCCTGGAAAAACACACCGTTGGATGGCGCAAGGAAGCACCACTCTGAAAGAAACTGCTGAATCTACTGAATCAGACATTATTTATCCTTATAATCAAAAGTTTATGTGAACCACATTCATATTCAAATCACACATTTTTAAAAAAATGCAACAAATTAAAACCAATTACGACTGAACTAAATAAAGTATACAGCCCCTCAGCACTCCAACTGTTTTTAGATCTCAGATTTAAATTCTCATGTTTCAGACTCTTCTCTCCATTATACAACAGCACTTAACAAGTGGGAGGAGACAGGAGGGAGAAGTCCAGCTTTGCCTTCTGGTAGGAGATCTCCCTTTATGCTCAATTTTTTCCACCACCTGAAGTGCACATCATTAACTCTGCAACAGAACCGGCTGCTCGAATGAGCATCCGATGTGACGACACAGGCACTGATGATCTTTAGGCCAAAATTTTTCAGGGCTTTCAGTAGCTGCACATATGCGAGCTAATTAAAGCATTGCTGGAATAATCCCTCCATCCTTTACAGTTCATCTCCTACAGCTATCTGAAAGATCGCAGGCTGGGTGCTCACTCAGTTGTGCTTCTTTGAAAAAGGCTGGGCCTGGGCAGCAGCAAGGAAGGAAGAGAAAGAGAAAGGAGGCAAGAGAGAAGAGAGGGGACTGATTATGTATGTGCAGCTACTGGGGAGTCTCAAACAGAAGCAGCACCCTCGTTCAGCTCAGGAGTTCAGATAATGCCTAGCCAGGTTCCTCGGGTGATGGAAAGGGGCTTTTCCTGGGCTCTCAGGCTCAACTGTGGACATTTTGCCACAAGAGAAGTCATACGCTTTTCTGTGCCTGCCAATAGGAATGGGGGAACTCCAGTGCCCTTCAAACAGGTGCAGTGTGTACAGGCACCCAGTTGATCTATAGCATCACTGCAGTGAATGCTATTTATGCCTTGTGATTAAGGATGCTCGATAGAACCACTATAGGCCAGTTGTTCAGTTTGCAGTTGGGATCACTCACTGGAAGGAAAAAGGAGAGAAGAGCATCAACAGAAGAATAACCAAAAACATCTGAAAAACATATCCTATTCCAGATGTACAGAAAATACTTTTTATAAGGGCATGTAGTGACAGGATGAGGGGAAAAGGATTTAAATTGGAAGAGGGCAGATTTAGACTAGATATCAGGAAGAAATTCTTTACTGTGAGGGTGGTAAGACAGTGGAGAAAGCTGTCCAGAGAGGTTGTGGATGCCCCCTCCCTGGAAGCATTCAAGGCTAGGCTGGATGGGGCTTTGAGCAACCTGGTCTAGAGGGAGGTGTCCCTGCCTATAGCAGGGGAGTTGGAACTAGGTGATCTTAAAGGTCCCTTCCAACCCAAACCATTCTATGATTCTATGTAGGAACAGGTAGGGGAGGGGAGGATACCAGGAACTGAACTATATTTGCTTTAAGTTGACCATAATCTATTTAGAGACACTTTGGAAAACCACTGAAATTATTGTTTCACTGTTAAAGGATTCAGGCGTATAGTTTTCTGATAAACAACAACAAAACAAAAACAAACAAAAACAAACAAACAAACAAAAACCCCACCATTTTGCTTAAAACAGTCAGTAAAATCTAAGAGGATGTCAAGCACCACTACCAGAATAGACAGATAGATAGACAAATTGACTGAGTGATGGATATTTTTAAAAATGCCTACATCCACAAAGCTAACATAGTATGGGTCATTAAGATGCCTTTAAAATCACACATGGACAATGAGGAGTGAGAAATGAAGAAAGGTATACTCTAAATTAAAAACTAGTATTTTCTGAAGTGAAAAGATATCTAAGATTGTTAAAGTGCAAACAAACTTCTAAGGGCTTCTGAGTACATAAGTCTACCAGCTAAGCTAAAGCAGTATGACTTGCAAATTCCCACAGTTGCAAGGAAATTAAACTTAGTTTAAATTTAAGCTGCTTTCACTCTATGAAGTTTCACCCCCTTGCAGCTGGAGAGGGCTGCCATGCCCAGAGACGAACAACAACCTGCACAAGGGCACAAGGGTTGAGCTCAGCCCAGAATCCTGATGAGGTATTTGTGGATACTGCTGTCTGCAGCTGATGACTCAGTCTCTCCCCTCTCTCATAAAGTCCTTTAAAGCATTTCCACAACAAGGCCATGATCCTGAAAGCTTACACTGACAGGGAGATCAAGCACCAAGATGCTTGACAACAATGCTCCCTTACACTGAACTCACAGGAGCTCCACAAGAGTAGTAGACCAGCCTTTGCTTAACCTTTATCAGTTCTTCTTCTTTTTTTTTTTT
>PPHD01029099.1:0-10698 GCA_002909625.1 Bambusicola thoracicus
GTGAGAAAGAGCAAGAGTAGTTAATCTGAGGAAACTGAATTCTCAAAACACTTTGAAAAAGCAATTGCAGGCATTCTGCCCAGTGTGTTTGCTGCTTTCTAAGATTATTGGTGCAAATTAGAGTAACGCTGATGTTTTCATTCCAGTTGGGAAATAAACACTGGATGACAAATCTCATTAGAGACTGAAAGTAATTGACTATTTGCTGCAAAAGTGAGATGGGATATCTTTCCAAGAAAACGGGAAGCCTGTAAGGGACAGCCTGCTTACTTGTCTGGAGCCTTTGGGCTCTGGTAATCTTCCCAGCCCCAGATGTGAAGTCTGGCTGGAGTGGAGGGAGAAAGGAGCGGGGTCATCAGCAAGGAAACCCAGCTGACTGGTAGAGTTAGAAAGAGCGTGAATAGACTCACTTCTTCTAGACTGGACTGTTGAATTCAGTGCTACAATACAAAGAAATAACCTGAACTAATAGTGAATTCTTGGGGCGTTCTGCACAGCTCCCTCTGTTTTCCCCATGATATAACATATAATATAGGCTTAATTGTAATTATTTAATTCAGGCTTCATATGCCTTGGGTATAGGGACCAATATTTAACTATATATGTTGTGCTGTGATCAGAATAAATGTTCTAACCCAGCATGGAACAGAGGAAAGAACATTTCTGCAACCACTGGCCTTCATAATTTTTTCAAATACCTTAATTGCGCTCTATTTCATTCTTAATTTGTGTTACACAAGAAAGAGGAAAAAGCATAGATTGGATTGGTCAGTCAGACCACCGGTAGATACAGCAGTTTCTTGGATGGCTGACAAGCTCAGGAGACGTAACAGGAAAGGAAGCACACCCTTACATCAAACAACAGAGGCTTCAGAAGTTTCTGAGTGCTTTGACTCTGATGGCAGTAAACTACCATTATTTGCCAACAAAACTGTGAAAATGATGAGCAAAATGCCTGTCTTTGAAGCCACGGCTTAATGCTGAACGATGCATTATTTGATGAGAGTTATGAATGCAGAGCTTGTCCAAGAGGTTGGAAGGAGATAGCATCACTGGTCTGTGGACCCACAGCCAATGCAGCGCTATGGACACTGCCGTGCCTTGGCACAGACACTGAATTGCAGTCCAAAGAGCCACACTGAACTTATCGCGTGGATCACTCCCTAACAGCTGCATCCATCACGTACTTCAGAACAACAGATGTGGCACTGAGGATGATCGGCATAACTCAACCACAGGAGATGTTGGTTCATTTACAAACATGAGATTTCTATCTCCTTTAAATTAAGGGTGTAGGCCACCGAGAGCAGCAAAATGAGGCAGTATTGACCTCCCCAGAGTGTTCATAACAAGCCTTGCTTGATTCCCTTTTTTTTTAAGAGTTTCAATTGCAATACTGGCTGGAGCTCAAAAGAACTCTAAAACCCTTATATCCTGATGTTATGTAACAGGACCGGCACAACAGACACTTCGTCATCAGTTCTTCCAGTTGTCTTTCAATGTTATCTGAAATGCTTCCCAGATGATTGGGTTCCTGAAAACAGATGTCTTAGGAAGAGTCATAGCAAATGTCCCATTGCAGCATTAATGGTGAGGGGAGAAAACAATGTTCCAGCCACTCCAGAGCCATGCTATTCACACCTGGCAGGAAAATACATCTGTGGTACAAGTTAAAATACTTCTTCATTTATATTGTGGTATTAAATAGAGCTTCTGCATTTGTTGAGTATTTACTTATTGCCCAAAGTAGGAGGGTTTGTACTATAAGTTAATGGGTAGAATTGAAGCATGGAAAATAGGCCCCGCTATGCCTCTGACCTCCTGTGTGACATCGGGCAAAGCCATTTCTCTTCTGTGCTGCAGTTTCCCCGTCTGTAATTGAGCCTGAAGATAACACCTTCTTGGGGAAGCACCTGTTTGTAAAACCCACAACTGACCATCACATCAATTTTCTCTGTATCACAGAAGTTTCTTAAGTCTGTCCGTATGGTTGATCAGGTTCTGCATTTTTCCAAATGTCCCCAAACAGAAGGTGAGCCCTGAGCCTTCGTCCAGCTGCACTATCCCTGCTCATGTTGCAGGCAGCTCTGGCTGCTGCTGGCTGCTGGGATCTTGCACCACAAGTTGCACTTTGATGTGGCATTGGCACAAGGATGCTCCCCTCCAGCAATGCACCCAGCAAAGCCACAAAGTGAATTGCTGAGCCCAGGCAGGGTCAGGGTGGATTCCACAGCTTTTGTGTTGCTGCCTCTGCCTCCGCTTCAGTTTTCCCTTCCTGTAGCAATTATTGCTCATCAGCACAGATTAACAATTGCACAAGCCAACCCTTGGAACAAATGAATTCAGGGCCAAGGGCCAATATTAGTGGAGCTCTGCCACTGACTTTAAATGGGCTGGGGATTGAGCCCTGCAGCCTCCCCTGTACTTCCTCCCTTCTCCCATTCATGTGATGCACATGTGCAGCTCACTGGCTGCGGGGTGAGGCACTCCCAGGTACGAGCTCCAGAAATTGCTCTCACAACCTCCTGGCATTCCTCCCCACCGCTCCCTGGCCCCATCTTCCTGCTTAGAGCTGTTCCAGCCATTTTATGGTTTCTTTTAAAAGGTAAGACAAAAATAGATTGCAATTCATTCCTACGGGTTTCTGATGGGCTGTGAAGAACTCAGAGGTCCTCTCACCTCATCTCTGGTTTATCTGGTAGCCTCAGGCCTCATCTACATGAAAGAGTTGCACCAATTCAACTCAATGTTAATTTAAATCAATTCATTAAACTAACACAAACCCCGGAGCGAAGCGGAGGAATGGACGTTCCTGCAGCGTATTAAAACCAGACTCCTATCGGTTTACTTTAATCTGGTGAGAAACTAAACCAAAGCAAGGAGCACCCATGGACAGGTTTGCTCTGGTTTTAATGAACATATGGAAAAGAGCAATGCAAATCACACCATGGAGTTCTCACTCAGCTGAGCTCTGCTTCTTGTTGGCCTGCAGGGACCAAGTTATGACTTGAAATGAATGCATTCCCCTCCAACCCAGCTGTCTCTGGTGTAGTTCTTTGCTTTCCTTTCTTGCAGAAGAGCAGCCATCTGTCACTGTGCTCAGTCTTTACAGAGGATTCTTTGGGGCATTTGAGGTTTTCAAGAGCCATGTAGATGTGGCACTGTGGGACAAGGATTAGTGGGCACGGTGGTGTTGGGTTGATTGTTGGACTAGATGATCTTAGAGGTCTTTTCCAACCTTAATGATTTGATGATTCCATAATTTGGGTTTAGCAGGAGGTGGGTTGGAAAGTCAGCACAGTGCAGCCGGATGGGTAATAACCTTCTGCACTACAGTAAACCATCAGGAGTAGAAGCTTCTTCTACCACACCAGTGAGGTTCTCCAGGGCTGACTTATCAGTCCCTGGATTCTGGCCTCAAGCTAGCTGAGCTCTGGAAGCACAAAAGTATGGCCAGGAACCTTCAACATTCATGACTGCCATAAGCACGTCTCTTGCAATGATATGGATTGTTGAGGTCTTATATCTCTTACCCAACCCAAGGGGCTCTGTTCCAGACCAGCTCCTGGCTCCACACACCACCACCCAAAATCCAAGCAAGCTCTGTGTCTGAGGGCAGTGTCCAAACACTCCTTGAGCTCTGTCTGCTTGTCTAATGTTGAGGTTAACTGTTTGACTGGGGAGGTACTACCTGGGTGGTCAGTCATCCAGAAGAGAAGGTAAGTAGAAAATTGGGAGACTCGAGTGTCTGCAAAGTGGTGCCAGTCACTGGTGTATGATTCCATAAAGCAACACCAAAGGTTTCCCATCAGGAAAATGCAAGTGGGAAAGTGGAAGCCTACCGCGAATATTCCTTGGCAGCCACCTACCTGCTGAGCGGGCCCCACCGAGATGTTTTTACTCCAGGGGACCCATCTAGGCTAGGAAAGCATGTGAAAATGTTTCCTGATGTTGATAATATCAGTTGGCTTTCTCCTGCATTGTTAAGTACTGGGAGTCTGAGTGTAGGTGGCTGCTGGCTGGCCCTGGCACTTCAGAGCTCCATCAGTGAGACATGTTCTGAGCAGCACTACAGCACGCTGCAGGGACTCCCAGTCATGAGTCCTACATTTCCATCATTGTGAGTATTCACGGCAGGAAGAGAAACAGAATCGGTGTTAATGTGGGCAAAAGCCATTAGCATGCATAGGGGTGGTGTAAGTATAACGAGGCTCTCAGTCTTTATGGGGAATAGGAAAAAAAAGGAGGGATTGCTTTTCAAAAGGCATACAGTTTTTACCATTAATTGAATATTTTTACTTTTGGTTATGTTTCAAGATGTATGCTGAAATATGAATATGAAACTAAATGATCTTTGAGGTCCTTTTCAACCCAGCCCATTCTATGATTCCATACTTAGGAAGAAGGTTTGAAACTTTATGGGAAATTTTCATCACACTGGAGAAATCCTGGTGTTTTCTGCTAGTCGTGTTTGTATTCCTGTGGGTCTTTTCATCCAAGGATCTCAAATTATCACTCCAAAGTTTTCATGGATTCAAAGACACAATTAAATAAATTTGCAAGAGGAAAGTATGCCAGGTGCTGTGAAAAACAGAAGCGTGATCTCTAACACAGGAAGCCCTTAAGCCACAGATAGCTGGAAGCTAGGAGAACACACCAGAGAAATCTTAGATTGTATGCCTGTTATTACCTTCTTTTCTAGCATCCAACAGACGTTCCTGGCTACGTGCTGTTTTCATGTTCCTAACCAGTTCCTTACATCTTTGGGCAGAGGAATGTGATGTTGCATCTCCCGATGGTTTCACTCATCCTCTTCTATTCACTTATCCCTAACTCCTTCCTCCCATAAAACAAAACTTGGCAGCCCATCATCCCACAGCTGGACACATCCCAGAGGTGGGCGCAGACAGCAAGCACGGTCCCATCTGCTACCACGATACGGAGTGGGGACAGAGGGACAGGCTGTGCATGCTGAGGCATAATGCACACCCAGCGCCGATAGGCGTCCGAGGAGGTTACCTCCGCTGTTCTCAGCACCCCTCCCTCACTGACCCTGTGTGAATGTAGATCCCTTTGAGATGCAAACTCCCTTTTGTTCCTTTTGTGGTTTTCTGCCTGCTTAGGAGTTGATTCAACATGTGCCAGAGCTGGCCAAAGGGAGAGGAAGGGAAGGCACAGCTGGAAGCAGAAGGAAGAAAAGCAAGCTTTTACCTCCCCGTAAACAAGCTGCTAAATTCGTTCTTGCCATAAGAAATTCTGCCTTCAGGCACAGCTCCACCTATCTGAAGATCTTTGGAGCATCCCTCTTAGTTTCTTGGTCCCTTTACATTCTTGCACTGGCTCTGGCTCTCTTAGTGATCTTGACAGCGCTGAATCAATGGACTGATCTAGCAGTTGGTTTGGCTTATGGTGGGGTCTGACAACTACAGAAGGTAGCACAAAGTAAGTGGAAGGACCATGTGGCTGGCTGGAGATAAAAGGAGAGGGGAAAGAGTAGGAGGAAGCAGGGTCCTCCTTTTTGGCAGCAGTTGAACAGCTCAAACTCTGGTACGTGACTTCATCCTCCCTTATAGGGGTCAGGACTGTAGCAAAACAGCACCCCAAAGCACTTCCCATTAACAAAGCAGCACCAATCTTCCAGCAAAATTTGGCTTGAAAACTACTCACGCAATCTGAGATTTATTAATAAGAGACCAGATGCCATTCCTCCAGACACATGGTTGGCGTGGGTACCATTTAACACTTTCTTATTTGGTCAGGATAGGGGAAACTGACCTACCCTAAGCCTACCAGCAGGAAGACCAAAGATGGACAGACTTTGGTCTGTATTAAAACCTCCAAATGTCATGGACTAACACGCTACTCACTGAGAGCAACAGAAATCAGCCTGACTCTGCGCTTAGAAGCTCAGTGCAGGAGGTTTGTCAGTGGAAATTCTCATTGTGCTTCATCTCATTGGCCTCAGCCCAGCTATCCAGCCTGTCCAGATCCCTCTGTAGGGCCTTCCTACCCCCAGGCAGATGAACACTTCCTCCCAGCTTGATGTCATTTGTAAACTTACTGAGGGTGCACTCAATGCCCTCATCCAGGTCATCAATAACGATATTAAACAGGACAGGTCCCAATAACGAACCCTGGAGAACACTTGTGTCTGGTCTCCAGTGCACCCAATGATGCATTTGGGATTAGGAAGAGGTCTGGCAATACCTGCCAGGAATGTGAGGGGTGAAGCTGATCCGACTGGAGGTTAAGGCACATTCTTAAGGTCTTCCCCTGTATTGATGCTCGGCGTTAAATAGAACTTTTTTTCCGCTGTTATATTTGACTCATTTCTTCCTTCCCACTCCACGAAACAGATGTGGTCATAAACAGGAGACAGAGCGTAAGTATCAGTGAAGTGTAAGAATGCATGAGCAGATAACAGAACTTAAATTGTTGGGCTGTGACTTAAATCAACAGTTTTAAAGTTGCTGTGACCTTACTCACAACGCAGTCCTACGTGGTTGTGCAGTGTCTGCTCTGCTGCATTTTTGTGACAATACAACTGCAAAAGATGAAGGAATGAGTTCCCATACATGTCACAGAGCTTACTAAAAGTCTTTGGATAACTGCTGGGTGAAGACTCATGGGCACCTGATCTTGCCTCTAGCTGTTCATGGAGGATGATATGGACAATCAAAGCACAACTGTAGATGCAACACCTCATATCTCGCCACCCAGATGACCCGCTGGATGTTCAGCAAAGGCTCTGTTTTCAAAAACCATATTCAGTAAGTCCACAACAGAAGCCCAACATGGTTGTAGATGAGAAGTGAGGAATCACATGGAGGCAGAAAACCCAATGTAATAGAATTGGAGTTCCTTATCTATCACAGGCTGTGCCTTGTGGACTTCCCAGACATCCAATCTGGGTCATCGACTGTCAGACAGAAGATTCTCCTTACTGCAACAGATTTTATATCAAACAAGTTACCTCAAGCATTTATACACCTTTTCAGGCACTGAAGCCCACTGAACTACCTACCGGTTCACATTTATGCCAGTGCTGAAATTGTTTTCTAAGTAAGATGTCCAGACATAGCTGAGGGGAGAGGGTGCTTAGAGAAGACATATTTCCATGATATTATCTCTAAAAGTATAAAAACAATCCTTCTATTGCCAGAAAAGCTTCACAATTTATCATACTTTCCTGCAGTGAAGGCCAGTTTCTATTTGGTTTAAAGTGTTGGAGAAAGTTGACAGGAGCTTTAAGGAATTGCACTGAAAGTGGTAGCATAGCTGTTACTGGGCTCGTCTTTTGTTTTGTTACAGAGATTAGGAGTGGGGCAGTAGGAAGCTTTTGAAGGTGTAGAGACACTTCTCTTCTGATTTCCACACATAACAGTCCTCCGGGCGTTTTGTGTTGGCTCCATTAAATACACCCACCCAAACACAAGAAAGTAAATCCTTGGCCATGGAAGATAAAATATATTTCAATCATATTTAACACATGGCGTAGTCTGTGCACATTCACAGCTGTGAAATAAAGGGAACAAGTGAGATTATAAACAGCCCACAAAGAACTCAGTGGAAACCAAGAACTGAGCAAAGAAACGAGAACCTGCATCTCATCTTGTTTGGACAGCATGGGAAAAAGGGGGGGGGACAGCCAGAGCAGCTGCAGATAACTGTGTCTGTTTCAAATTCAGAACAAATCATCTCCTTGCTGTAATTCCTGACCAATAATTTTCATGTCCAACCATTTTTTTTTTTTGTGTCGATCCCACAGGACCGCTGGGATAATCATCCTGACACTGCAGATAACAGGATTGCGATCATAAATCTTAAGGTTCAAGTACATTCACCATGGTCGAGTGACCTCCAGCATTTTAAGGGAATGAGAATATTTCTCCCCTGAAAAGACGACGGCGCGGAGGGCACATAAGCAGAAAGTGAAGTCTCTGAATTTGAGAACAATGCATCACTTTTGTTTTCCATTTGCCACGCACTCCTTATCGTTTCGCCCACGTTCTGCCCACTAAGCGAGGCAAGAGGCCTTGGCTGGTGCAACTGGGTCTGGACGGGTCTGTTTGTGACTGTTGCCATTGGAGCAACAGCAAAACCGCCTTTTTTTTACAGAAGAATCTAGGCTCTGTCCCAGGATACAAGAGACTTTATCTGAGAACAATTATTGTTGTCTACAGAGTGAAAGAACCTTTACTGCAGAGTAGCCTCGTGTGGAGCTTTTCCAGGCAGGCGTGTGTAAACAATGAGGGAAGGCATGTCTGTTCTCATTAGTTGGCCCAGCCTGCTGAAATCCGGCCTTTTCCATAAGAAGAGAAATCAGGGATTCAGGCGATATCAATATTATAGAACTGCGGAGCTGTATTTTTCCTTAGGAATAATGAACTTTGCCTTTGAGGCTGGCTGGCCTTCCGCAGGCAAAGTGAGGAAAATACAGACTATGAGTGAGTTGTTTATCACCATGAAACACGCCGCTGATAAAAAAGCACTAATCCACAGCCAAACCCTGGTAACGGCCCAGCTGACTCATATAAACCACCACCTTACTCTCACTAAAGGGCTTTATGTGTCAATGCAGTCGAATCCCGGACAATACGTACCATTGGAGCCAGTGGTTGACTGCAGCCCTGTGTGTCCACAGACATCACAGAAATGATCACCTTCCAAAATGTGAGTGTGATGTTAATAAAGGCACACATGCCACACCGTGCTGGGCAATATACTAACCTAGCAGGCGTACCACATTATACCTCTTGCAAACCATGCAACATATGGCAACCACACTCACTGGAAACCAATGAAGGGGCTGTAAGTCTGGATATGCTTTCTTCCCCAAGGACCTCTCTCTCCAGCAGCCGGCAGCTTCTCCTTAAACTGCTGTCATGTAATGTGCACAGATCTTTACCAGCTGTACCTGATACATCCTGTGATTTCTGTCCTAGCGTTGCTGAGTGCTCTCCTCTTCCACACCCTGCGTTCTCGTGTCACTGGTTGTCATTCCCTGGCCACACAAGATACTCTTTTAAAGAGAACACAAACACGGCTAAAACGCAGACGGGGTGGAAGTAAATGGCTCTGAAAAAAGGTAGAACAGGGATAAAGGCTGAACTGCAGCCTTAGCCAACAGGGTCTTACAAAGGGTCCCCTTTGCTTCCATTTTCCCCGTGCTGCGGGCAGCCTTGTAAAGCAAACAGACCTTACAAACAAAGTGCCGCCGCCTCACAGGATGCCCAAGCCTTACTGGAAAAAGTTGGTAAAGTCAATGAGTAAACAGTTTTGTTCGGGTTGCAATGAAAGTGACTCGAAGTACAGCGAAAGCAGAGCTTCTCCCCTTCTTTCTTTGCAATTGCAAAGCTCACGAGACAGGACCCTCACTCTCTTGCTGAGTGGTTCACATATTCCATGTGCATGGGAGCGCTCGTGGATTTGGGGAGAGGGGGATGGGTGGAAAGTCCAAACAAAACATTTAAATGTAGTTCCTTTGATGGTGCAGCTGTGAGAGGGCAACTATCTGAGGCTGTTCTGCTATGAGGCTGCATGGCTATACTGACCTTTATTAAATATGCACCAGAAGCAGCACAGAAATCGTGTTTCCGCAACCAGCCTCTGCTGAAGTCATCTCCCATCCCATATTGGACCTCTGTTCTACATTCACATCCAGCACCAACTGATGCTTCATTTCCTCCCTTTCTTGTGCCCTCACCTACATCCCGCTTCTCTCCCAAGCACTGCTCACATACAACAGGTATTTCCTAAACACTGCATGAAAACGTAAGCGTGAGCTCAATCTGCCATGGGAGAAAACTGTACAATAGCCCCCAGATGAGTGTCAGGGCATTATCCTTTCCCAGTTCCTTCAGTGCCTGCGCATTCCTTTACGTTTCGCACGATGGGTGCACCACTTAATCCCAGCCTCCATAGGCTGCAAGGACTGCCAGAGGAGAGCTGTTCCAGCTAAAGGCAATCCAGCAGCAGCACGACTTGGAGTCGCACAGTGGGATGGTGCAGCCACACCAGTTCGGGTCCGGGCAATTCTGCGTGCAGTGCTGTGCCCAGATCCCTGCTGGCTCCAACATCCCACACCCATCTCTGCACAGAGCAGTGCCTCCATCCTGCCATGTCTCAGGCTCACCTGTCAAATAGGAGTGATGGCAGTATGTGACTTCAGGGAGATGTTTTCAGAACAAACACACTGCAGGGCAGTTCCCTTTCCTTCAGTGTTTCATTCTCTCGCTGCCAACCTGCAACCCCTTGCTCCAGCTGTTCAACCCCTTCTTGCTGACATCCTCCTGACACAGGAGAGCTACAGGGCCACGCTGGTGTTAACGGTTGCTCAGATAAATGTGGTCATTGCCGTGCATAAAGCAAGAATTGAGCTACGTGGTGGTGCTGCAGTGTCTTCCTGCAATGGAAATGGCGAGGGGGCAGCAGGGCAGGAGAGGTTTTGTGGTCTTCAGTCTTCTGTCTTCAGTCTTCTTCATTCATGGCTTCAAGCTCTGCCAGGGAAGGTTCAGGCTGGACGTTAGAAAATACTGCTTCTCTGAAAGGGTGGTCAGGCACTGGAATGGGCTGCGCAGAGAGGTGGTGGAGTCACCGAGCCTTCTGGTGTTCAAAGAGCGTTTGGATGTTGTGTTGAGGGACATGGCTTAGCGAGAACCATTGGTGAAGGGCGAATGGTTGGACTGGATGGTCCTG
>PPHD01029100.1:0-10698 GCA_002909625.1 Bambusicola thoracicus
CGCTGTGTGAGGAGATTTACTGCAAACTGTGCTCCCTGCACAAGGTTACAAATGCCAATAAGATACTGGGGTCTCAAAGATAGTGTTCAGCTTTCTGCAGCCAACATGTAAGAGTCAACCAGATAAGCGAAAGGCAGATTGTTTTACATCAGATTGATAACTTCCATTTCATTTGGCATTTTGTCCATGCTAAATTATACACTTCATTTAAATTATGGAAAACATGACTATCTTTTTCATTACTTTTTTTTTATTATTTAAATCTAAAATAATTAAAATCATTTCCATGAAAAAGAGTGGATTTTTATTTCATTTCTATTGAAGATCATGCTAATGTAAGTAACAGCAGTGGAAAGACCACCCTAAATTGTCTTTTTTTTCTCTCAGAGTGCAAGCACTCACAATATCAGCACATTTTACTTGCAAATTCCTCACACAGATCTTACTGCTGTTCAGTAGTATTCAGCTCCAAACAGGATCAAAGTAGGACATCACCATCCATCTGCGTTCACTGGGTTATTCAAGGTTGCTGTTGTATAAGATCTGCTTACCCTGACTCCATTGCTTCCCTTCAACCCAATAAGTTCAACCTACATATATCATATATAAAAGCAAACAAAAGTAGGGAGGGTAAATAGACATGCATACTAAAGCATTTCAATCACATGGTGATTACGTGACTTCCCTGTGCTCTGGGGTAGATAGTGCAGTGAGTCAGAGAATCTGGCTGGGTTAACATACTGGCTCCTTACACAACCTCCTTGTTCTATGTGAGAGATGACACTGCCCTGCAGGGAGGCATGGCAACCATCATAATTGTTCTTCCTGTTCCAGCTACCTTTGGTTACACCAGCACTCTTAGTTTATCCTTACCTTAGGATTGGCTAAAGAACACAATTGCAGAATCACAGAGGTTGAGGTTGGGAGGGACCTCTGGGTTCATCTTATTCAATTCCTACATAAACAGGGACACCCAGAGCTGTGTGCTCAGAACCACGTCTAAGAGGCTTTTGAAGATCTCCAGACAGGAGACTCTGTACCCTCTCTAGGGAACCTGTAGCAATGTTTGGTCACTCACACAGCACAGAAGTGTTTGGAGGGGAGCAGCTGATTCATGTCACCTGCAGGTTTACTAAGATGTACTCTACCCCATCATCTAGGTTGCTGATGAAGATGTTAAAGAGAACTGGACCCAGTAATGAGCCCTGTAGTCCTCTGTTTGTTGACGGCCTCCAACTAGACTTTGTGCCACTAACCACTAGCCTTAGGTATAGACATTCAGTCAGTTTTCAGTCTATCTCACTGCTCATTTGACATCTTGCTGATGACCAGACCACATTTTTTTTTTAATTTACTGTTGTTTTCCAGTTTGTTTCACTGCTATTGGTACACACAGTCTGCTTGTTCCCAACACTTCAGCACACTCTGGGACATCTTGCTGATACCCAGCTCTCTTGTTTGAGACAGAGAGGTTCATCATATTTTCACCTAATTCTACTGCAGCAAGAAGTCAGTTAAAGTTCACAGACCTATACTAATAACTACGCTAACTAGGCTGTACTCACACTAATTGTTACAGCATAGGAAGTACTGTTATTGTTATAAATATTTTCACTGGAACAGATTACATGATTTAAAATTTCCCATTAAATTCAGTCAATAAGTGATAGAGGGTGTTCTTGAGGGCATTAGAGCTTGTGGGTAAGTTTTTTCTTCTTTTTTTACTGACCTCTATGATGCAGGTAACATTTGAGCCACACTGAAACTGGAAGTCACACTGGAATCTTTGAAATCCTGGATTTATTTCTTTTGACACATACTGGATACTGGGAAGAATTCCTACTTGATGATGCTTAAAGCAAAATGTAAATCTTTTCCTTAAATATTTATGCTATCATTGAAACAACAGTATTACAAGTTAAACCCACTGGGAATAGTAGTGCTGTCCCTCGACTGTTGGGTCTCGAGGAGGGAACACCTGAAAACATACAGATCATAAAAAAAGTAGAAAACTTCAGCAGCTCCATTTCCATAGTCTCATACCTAAATCTTACTGAAAAGGCTTTAACCTGTGGTTTGTGAAAAATGATGACATCACTGACTAGGATTCAACGCATAGATATATTTTATCCTGTTCTAGCAGGAGGTTCTGATCAGTTTGGACTATATTAAGCAGTATGTTTTTACTCCTTGCCCTCGCCTTTCAAATTCTAATGCCTTAAGTTGGGAGATTTGTAACCAAGGAAACATCAAGTGCTATTTCTCTTATTATTCACAAAATTTGACACGAACTACAAAAAGCATCTATCTATTAGCACTTTAAAGCAAGAGTGTTTTCTTACTTCCTTTCCTATAATTTGTCTCTGCCTTTGATAAATGGCTTATTGCTTCAATGCCAAATATCACAGATATATGGGTCATGGAAGGACAAATTATTTTTAAAAAAGGTAATAATTTTCCTTGGTTTATATGAAGAAAGATTTATGATTTCTGTTTCCTCTACAGATTAAATGCTGCTTGCAGAACTATAGTATACTACATAGCAATTTCCTCAGCAGAGGGCCATAATGGAGAGTCACAGATTCCAGAATGTTGTGATTATCTTTGCCTTTGATTATTAACAGTTTTGATAGCTTTCATCTTTGACATTCTAACAAAACACTGATAAGAATATTGATTATATAATTAACACACAGTCAGAACTGGAAAGACCAAAGTTAATCCTATAACTTGGTTACAGAATTCTCTGTTCTGTTTAAAATAACCTTCAAGATTTCTTAAGGTTCTGAACTAGACCCAAGCCAGGCTGAATATTGAAGAGAGCATGAGTATGATTTTTTAGTGAACCAGATAAGGATATTAAAACTAACTAGTTAACATGAAATGAACTCTTCATCTACCTGATGTTATGATGTGGAATATCGATAATCAAAAATCATAAAACAGTGACAGTGCTGAAGAAAATGTCACATCCTTCATGACTTGCACACTTTCTATTGCTTTTTCCAGTGGAAATAGAGGAAAATAGATTTTGTGCACATAGAAATTCAGCAAGTCTTCTGGTGTAGATATAGCTTCATTCAGTTCACTTGCCACTAAATTTCTATTCATCATAATGCACAAAACTTGAAAAACTTGTTGAAATAGTAAATCTCCCACTTCCTCAGAAAAGCTCTCTTGCCATTAAAAAACCTGGATCTTTGGCTAGGAAAAAGTCATTAGAGAAAAACTAGGAACTGAGATCTCATCTCCTATGGTGCACTTGTTAAAAAGTGGGACAGGTATGTATTTTGTACTGTTATTATGAGATATGCAAAAACAGAAGACTATACACTTTGGGGAAGGAAATTCTACAGGAAAATGTGTAAATGTGTCAATTAATGACCACAAAAAGGTTTATTTTGCATGAGAGACTGTGGCTCTGACATCCTGGCAATTAAGCATCACTGAAAACTTTCATCAGTTCCTGGAATCACAAAACTGTAGGGGTTAGAAGGGACCTTTAGAGACAATTGACTCTAACCCCTTGCTAAAGCAGTTTTCGTACAGCAGGTCACACAGGTTGATGTCCAGACAGTTCTTAAATATCTTCAGAGAAGGAGACTCCACAACATCTCTTGGCACCATTCTAGTGCTCTGTCGCTCTGACAGTAAAGGTCTTCCTTGTATTAGTATGAAACATCCTATGTGCCATCCTCTGTCTGTTGCCCCTTGAGTTACTCATCACCTAAAAGAGATGTCCCCATCAACTTGTCTACCACACTTAAGTTAATCACCTTAAAATCACGTTAACTCCTTTGTTGCATTCCTCTCTTGTGAACTACAACATAGCATTGCTGAAATTCTGAAACTTCTTTTCATGATGATACCATTATTGAGACCATTACTGAGATTTCAAGAATCGTATTTCATTCTAATTTTACATGAGTTTCTTGACATGGTGGTCATAGACAAATAAGACAGGATTCAGTGTGAGATAAAAACACCTACATTTCAATCTTGTGATTAGCTGTCATCAGAAAGATGTAGGCAGTACAAACAGTGGAGCTTAGTAAAGTACCAACCAGGATGGAGTTATTCTCTGTGCAGCCAGAAGGAGCTCAAGTTAGTTGTGTCACCTGAAATGCCCTTGGGTACTTAAGACATTTTGCTTTAGGTGAACTGAAGTAAAACACAGGCTTCACTGTGTTTGACTAGATCCCCACTGCATGTAACAGGAAGTCAGATATTTCTAGCTCAACCCAGTGGTACATACATACATGTCCAAAGCACTAGTAAGACCACAGGGTGTCTACAAAGGGCCAAGAGGTTGTCGCAGATGGGGACTAAAGCACTGCACACTTCGATCATAATAGGAAGGCAATTTGTTCTAATTTGTATAAATGTGCTTTCTTCACTTTGGAGGAGGGATTTGGACAATGGTGTTTGGCTTCTCAGGGGACTGCCCTGAACATCAGCCCCACAGTTAGTCCCACACCTCCTATTCCCATCTCAGAGTGGGACTAGCAAAGCTCCACTCATTGCAGTCATACTACAATCTTTTAAGTAACATGGGAGAGGAACACAAGTATTCTTTTGCAAGTTTTGGAAGGAAGAGTATGGCTATAAGTATTAAATCCTATGAAAGCTATGTTATACTGCTAAAAAAAGTTTATTTTAGTATAATCCACACTTTCAAAAGAGCACACACACTCATACAAGTACTGCATCTTTTCAAGACATTTTCCTCCTGACCTTCCTTGCACAGACATCTGCTATGATCTTTCTATGGAAAAGCAAACACAAGGCAGTGGATCCCAAATAGGAGGTGTGAATTCTGTAGGAACAGCAGCTATTTCTTTGTTATATTTAGATGACCAAACCTTGTTACTGGAGAATGATTTTAACATCCATGACCTTAAATTTTATAACCTCTTGTTACATCTCATAATGAGGAGTTATCTTATTAAAAACATAAAAAATAAGAAGAATTTTTGAAAATTCTTTGTGTCAGAGAGGATCATTATGTTGAATCCAAAGCAATTACTCAAACTGCTAATAATCCTTTGCTAATTAGTGCAACATGTTTTTTTCAAGCATGTGGGTGTGGGTGTTAAATTTTTAACAGCTGTTAGTGATTCCCTGCTGTATTCTTGTATTTTATTGTTGTAATCCATGTATCTCTTGAATATTAGAAGCATTTTAATACACACAGTTACCAAGCAACTGCTCAAGACAGCTTTATTATAAGCATTTATTTATTTATTTTTTCCCTGACTCATGAGACAGCTCTGTGAAGAGAACTATCAAAGCAAGGGAACAGAAGACATCCCTGGATAAGGAGATCAGCTAAGGGGAACAGCAGTTTCGGAGGACTAATTCTATAAAAATAACTAATAAACCTCAAAAACTCAAAGAACGTGCAGGCTGTTACTTTGCTGGGTCAGGCTGACTGCAAGCTTTTCACCATAAATGAGTTTTTAAATGATTTAAGTACTTCTGCTTTAACCCTAAACCTAGAATTGTGTGGAACACACTTTCAAAGACACAGCCTTTAGAACAAATCTAATGATCCTAGAGTAGCTGCAGAGAAGCAACCGCATATATATTTCACATCTATTTGTCAGCACAGTTAGGCTTTGTTTGGATGTTAAGGAATTGGCATGATATGGTACTTTTAGAAAACATCAGTTTATATGCACACTAACATAGGACTTTGTCAACAATACAATTTAATTTAATGAGAAAGATGAGAGGATGGCAAATAGTACTTCTGCCTGAAACATGAAGTGTTTCTGAGAATGATACCAAATGAGATCATACCATGAAAAGTACATATATGAGACATGAATCTTTTTTTTTTTTTTTTTTTTTTTTCATATGAGGGAACTTGTTATTAAGGCTTTGTACTTCTGAAGGAGACATTTTTTTTCTTCAGTCTAAAAACTGAAAGCGTTGTTTCTTTGTTTCTGAAATGCTAACTCCATGCGCAGTGTAGCATTATAGCACAAATTCTCCACAAGGCTTTGTGGGTTTTCATGTGTGTGTTTTGTTGTTGTTTTTTTACTAGGAATAACACACATAAGAGGATCTGCAGGAGCTACCATATGTCCTGCAGGGTTTGTGTTCAGGCAAAAATAATAAATCCTTCTGGATAAGAGCTGACGTGGAACAGAGCCATGTGTCTTTTCAGTGTAACCTCTTGGACTCCAGCTTCCAGGAACACAGCTTACTGCTGCGGTAATGGGAAAGTTATCAGCTCGCTGCTGCACACTGTTGTCTTGGGCTGTGCTAAGTGGCTACACTGCTAACCTTGGAAGGAAAATAAATGCATTTACATACTATTGTGCTTGAACTTACAGTCCAGGCAGAGAAGGCTGCAGTGTCTAATCCTCAAGCTGGAGAAATTCTCTGTGGATAAATGAGTTTGTTTTTTATAAGTGCTGCAGCATCGTTCCTTGCAGTTAATCACAGGGGATGTGATTATGCTGAAAAGCTGCAACAGCCATATTTCCCATCAAAAGGATGCTCACCAGGAAGAAAGGTAGAAGTTCTACAGTAAAACATGTAGTATGAAAAAATGTCTGTACAGTAGAAAAAGGACAAATCTGATCGTTGTCCCAGTTCAGAGCCAAACTGATTTCAAATTATGTGGACTGGAAATTCACTTCAAAAACTGTGGCCATCCTTTCTTGAACAATCCAGATGTGGTTGCTCTAAATTATGGCTGAGGAAGAGGACTGAAGAAATGGATGGCTTTCCCCACACCCTCTAAAAACCCTGCAGGAATCAGAGCACCATCTGACACTGCAGCGGTTCTTGTGATGTATAGGGTGTAACATACAAGGTGCAGTCACAGAACTCTTAATTTCTAAGTTCTTTATGACAACATGCAAAGCCTAGTTTTACATTGTGAGAACACAGATTTGTTCACCAGGACACTTTGCTTGATCCAGTAGGAATTGGCCGTGTAATTTCAGGCGTTAGCATCCTGCTTTTCCACTGCCAAGAGGTTGTTGAGGTTACTTCTAGAGCTTGCGGGTCATGAAACAAGCATAAAGGTCTAAAGGACTGACCTTTGTTAATTGAAAATGTCCACAAAGTTTTGAAAATAGTCCAGAAAACGTCAGAACTAGAAGGATACAAAATATTACAAACATGCAGTTGCAGTCCTTAAAATCTCTGGAATTGCCCTCAATGGCCTTCCCTTTCCCCCTGCAGAATTACACAGGATAGTAAAGATGGTGTGGACTTCACAGTTCTTAGAAGAACCTCCTTTTCTGTTGGAGAAAGAACATGGCACTCTAGACAGAGTACACTTCTTACAAAGTGGTTTTTTTTAATATAAAATCTAGAAAAAGAAGCCAGTTCCGTGTTTGCTTTTGCATAATGCATTGACAACCCATCACCTATAAACACTCAGACTCAACCTCCTGTCAGATTCCATTTGTATTTCCAGTTAATGTTCTCTTTCTCTCCTTTTCAGTACGCTGACACTCTTTGCTTTGCTATAGGTTTCTTGGAAGCTTGTCTACACATAAAATGAATTAATTAACTCCTTCTGTGTATTCCTAATTGGAAATAAAATTATGTTATTCCCCATTAGTTTGATTTGATTTCTGGACTATTCTGAATATGTGATAAAATACTCAAATGAAAACTTCTAGATAGATTACTGTTGAGGAATAACAGATATGCAGATTAGATGCATGCTCTACATTAATCCAAATTAGCTCAACTTTTAGAACAAAGTCTATTGCTATTCAGGCTCATCCTGGTGGAGTAAGACTATGCTTGATTATGAAATTATAACTATTTTTATAATAATATTATGAATAAGTGCTACCATAGGTCTAACATAGCTATTTTATTTTTAGATTCTATTTTAATCGTATTTGACATAGAATCATATAATTGTTTGGGTTGGAAGAGACATTTAAGATCATGTAGTTCCAATCCCCTGCTATAGGCAGGGACACCTCCCTCTAGCCCAGGTTGCTCACAGCCCCATCCAGCCTGGCCAGGAATGCTATCAGGGAGGGGGCATCCACAGCCTCTCCAGGCAACCTATTCCAGTGTCTCACCACCCTCGCAGTACTTCTTCCTGATATCTAGTCTAACTCTACCCTCTTCCAGTTTAAAACCATCTCCTCTCATCCTGTTGCTACATGCCTTTACATAAAGTCCCTCCCCATCTTTCCTGTACCCTTCCTTCAGTACCCTTCAGATACTGGAAGGCCACTGAAAGGCCTCCTCGGAGCCTTCTCTTCTCCAGGGTGAAAAGCCCCTTCTCCCTCAGCCTGTCCTCATAGGAGAGGTGCTCCAGCCCTCTGATCATCTTCATGGCCCACCTGAACCCTCTCTGACAGTTCAGTGTTCTTGTGTTACTGGATTACAGAACTGGATGCAGTACTCCAGGTGGGGTCTCATGAGAGGAGAGGGGCAGAATCACTTCTTTTGACCTGTTTGTTGGTCACAGTTCTTGACCTGCTGGTAATGCAAGTGACATAATTTCCAAAAGCTACGAGTGTTTCTGAGAGTAGAAGTTTGCTTATCTGGTGGATTTCCTATTTTTTATATGGATGGAATGAATGCAGCAAAGTGACCCAGGAACCTCTGCATTAAGCAGTAAGGGCAGGATTAATACAGCTATTTAATTTATTTCATCAATTCTTTCACTTCTGATCACTCTGAGACGCTAGCATAAGGGTCCATATATCACTCCATCAACTACAGATGTAGTCTGCAGGGTTTGAGTCAGGAGATATTTTCTAACTCCACCTCTCCCTTTCCTTAATGCTGTGCACCTTCTTCGCTGTGGTAGATTGCCCTCATTACTGCAATATTGAATCCTTCTCCACCATGGTATCTGCAGATACTCTCATAGTAGAATTAGGTGCATTCTGGGAGGAAAGCTCAGGGCATGGTGATGCACCGGAATATGTTGCCCAAGGAGACTGTGGATGTCCCATCCCTGGAGACATTCAAGGCCAGGCTGAATGTGGCTCTGGGCAGCCTGGTCCTGTGGTTGGCAGCCCTGCACATAGCAGGGGGGTTGAATCTAGATGATCATTGTGGTCCTTTTCAACCTAGGCCATTCTATGATTCTACAATTCTATGAAAGCAGAGCCCTGGGTTCCATCCCCACACTGCAGGACTGTTCACTTTCCAGGCACCTTCCACAAATCCTCAACAGCATCTCTCCAAGACAAATCCCAGGAAGAGGCTGGGGGAGCTGCATACCCCCTCGGAAAAATATTGTCAAATCTACCCCAGCTGGGTGCCCTGTATCCCAGGCATTTTCCCAGCTAGTTCTGTGTCTGCAGGCACCCTGCCTCTCACCCATGCTGGGGCTGTGCTGTTACATCACCCGCTCCTGGCCAGACCTGGGGAAAACTCAATAAAAGTGTCATCTCTAGGCCAGCAGCTCTGGGCACTTGGCCTTCTGCTCTCATATATGGTCATGTTTAGGTCGCTGTGGAAGGAACCTGGTGAGGCCTGTGGAGTTTTTGTTAAATAAATTAGTTTATTTCACTATTTATTCTTGCTCCTCTCCCTCACCCACCTTTCCAGAACAACAAAAAGAAAACAATTATTATTCACTCCTGCCAATGAAATGTCTGTTAGAATTGGCTAAAGAGACAGAAAATTACCTCAGTGCAATATATAAATTGTCAGTGCAATTCCTGAATATGTTCTTATAGTAATTTTTTGTTTACCAGCTACATATGTATATGTGTATTACAGCTGACTGAAGCTACTGCTTAGCAAATAAAAGCATATTGTCAAGGACAAACATGTCAAAATCCCAATTTTCCACTGTCTGTTATTAACATATTTTTCTACCAGGTTTTATATGCTACCAGTGCAATTGCTGACAGCAGACAGATTTTCAGGTTTGCATAGGTTAATTTACCTTGTGACATTGTATGATTGCTTTGGAACAGAGCAATATATCTACTATATGTAGTACTTAGGTCCTAGGCAACATCATTATTATTTAAAGCAAGGATCTGTCATAAGGATTCTGCATTTCCTTCTAGCCCTGTACAAGGGAGGAAGAGTAATACAGCTATTTCTACCCTTGGAATGTATTTATTTACTAAAACAAAAAACAAAACAAAATCCCCCTTTTTTATTCTGTACTTCTTATTTTGTATCTGCTACTGACACATCATTCTTTGAGTTAAGATAAAACTAGAGTAAAGATTTCTTTATTCTTTCATTTTAAATGTAATGAGGTCTGAGATTAACCTGATTTCTGAAGGGAGAGGATTCAGTAGCTGTTGATTTAGTATCAGCAACTTCAGGCATCTGCCTCTGATTTCTCCCAGGGCCTGGGATTATTACAGTTATTTTCTGTGTTGACCAAGGAAATAAAAAGAGGAGCAACTCAGGGATGTCTTTCTTTAAAAGGTCAAAATGAAATGCAATGTTGAATCCCACAGCCTTGGTGGGATTCAGAGGCCAGCCCTGTGGATGCGTTCTGAGATTTCTGCACCAGGATAAGGGCAGGTAATTTCCACACTGTTTGCCAACTGGGACACAGCTTCCAACACAATGAAACGCCAGCCCATGCCTTCTGCATGGACTGGGCAGCACTGCCCAGCTGCTGGGGGCTCGCTGCTGTCCTTCAGCTGGGAGGTCTTACAAATCCATCTTCCAATCTAAGTCACTGTCATATCCCTTTGACAACAGATGCCAAGGCTCTTTTTTTTT
>PPHD01029101.1:0-10697 GCA_002909625.1 Bambusicola thoracicus
ATAAGATATAATATTAAATATAAGAGGAACAAAAAATTCAACAGAAAAAAACATCTTCTGAAAACATTTCTTCTGAGAGCTAATGGTCTCTTTGCTTTTTGGGTAAAATTCTGCATGCCAGCATTCAGGTTTTATGTAGACATAAAAGGCTTAAATCGTGGGTCACCTCAAGATACAGGTTTACATCAGAAATGCTGACAGATTCCACATGCCTGTGGAATGAAGTGCCTTTAACCCCACTGAATGCTGATGTGGAGATTTAGGGCTCTGTGAATTCTATTAAGTTACTCTAGAGAGTTTATCTGAGACTTGTATCTGAGACTTGCATCTACTACCATTTTTCTTACCTTTCTTGGTTCTTATTTTTCATTTTTGTATAAAATGAAAAATTTCTAAAGCATGAGTACAGACTAAGCCATATATTGAACCTTCCACATACTAACTGAAGATTTATAGTAAACCCAACCATTTGTTTGGTTTACTTTTTCCTTCAGCTTTGTATTTGAGGAAGATTATCCTAAATAAGGAGATGCTAGAGCCTCACATTTTCCTAAATATTTTTTTCCTATAATTATAAATTATCTGATGATTATTTTAAGTTATTTACTGCCCTATTTCCACATCACTTTATGTGGAAAAGCCATATAGCAGTCTAAATTTGATACATTTATACATATATATATGAAAATAATTGTTTAAAGAAATTAAATTCAGTTTTCATAAATCATATGCCATAGAATTAACTTCTTGAGTTAACTTTTTGTCTGTTTTTGCCACTCTGTTAAAAATGGAAGGATATAACTTGAAGCAGCAGGACAAACATTTTTTTCTCCTTCTGTGGGTTTTCTACATTTTACCTATGAAACCACTGAGAAAGCAGTTAAGAGCTCATATCAAGAGAAACATAAAACCTGATCCTTAAAGCATTTGATTGATGTGGGGTTTGAATCAAAATTTTGTTTTTTTCAGTTGCTAAATCACATTTTTGTTGTGTTATGAGAGGCTTACCATATTCATCCAAACAATGCATTTAGTATTTATGCATAATGTAACTTGTTAATAAGACTTGCAGGCAAAAGTTAAGAGAATTCATTTAATTATTTTTACAGGAAGGGTAATCATTATAGTATAATAATGTAGATAAGAAAGAATAGAAAAGAAAGGTATGAGGGAGCATTCAATATTTGTTCTGTCTTTTCAAATTTTACAGGAAGAGCCATATGTAATGTTCAAGAAATCGGATAAACCTCTGTATGGAAATGATCGATTTGAAGGTTATTGCATTGACCTCCTCAGGGAGCTGTCTACTATCCTTGGATTTTCCTATGAGATTAGACTGGTGGAAGATGGAAAATATGGAGCCCAGGAGGATGCCAGTGGACAGTGGAATGGAATGGTTCGTGAATTAATTGATCATGTAAGTTAATTTTTGAGGCTTTCTACAATCCATTTAGATTTCAATTTTATCTGTATGAATTATGAAACATTGTACAGTAGGACCATTTGAATAGTGGTGCTTTGGAGAATGTTTAAAAGAGTAATGCAAGTACATACACATCCATGTTTTTTTTTACTAAAAATTCTGTTTGTTAAACCAAGACTATTTTACATCTTTATTTTGTCAATAGACAGTGTTTTATTTCTACCAAACTAGTTTTGCTCTTCCATGGCATATTTTGTAGTAAAAATAAAGAATAAATAGTACTCAGAACTCCTTTTGGTGAACAAATATCTGTTGTTCATGTTTTTGTGTGGGTTTTTTTGTTTGTTTGTTTGTTTTGGTGACAGAATATATATCTTCATTAATCCATAGAAGTCAGAGCTCCTCTGATAGTGGATCTGAGACACATAAATTATTTGATATACACAGAAGAAGAGCATATTTCTTGAAACTTGAGCAATTACGTGCAAACAGTAAGATAGCAACATATAGTGATGCAGTACGGTAGTGAAATGTGTTTTAAAAGAGATACCATTACAATTACTTAGATCAGACATTAGTTTGTGTACTTTCAGAGTTGGTCATGCCAATTGAATTCAACTTTTTAGACTCATTTTAGATTGTAAGTTTTTTGAGAATTACGTTGCTTTGCCTTTTAGCATTTATCTGGCTGAATTACTTAAGAGATATTTGATCAAAGAATTTAAGATAATAAATATTCTGCACATCAGTGTAACTTTAAATAGGTAGAAGGGGAGATTATTATATTGATAATTCAAATGAAACTTCCTAATGATGGCAGAAATTTCATGGATAACTTGAAGATTAATTTTCACTAATCCTTCACTTTAAGATTTCAGCATATGAGCAGAACATGTGCTAATCAAAATATTCATGTTTACTAAGAGGGTTTTCATTTTTCTATTTTAATTTTCTAGTAAATAATAGTCTGATATTTTTGTTGCAGCAGATATTGATTTTGTCTAATTTCTAACTTTTAATATAAATGTGTGGGAGTATTATATTATCTTTATGTGTATGTACTGTACCTCATGCACATACATATAAAGTAAACAGATATTTTGCTAGACTCTCCATCTCTATACATGCACAACTTCACACATGCACAATGCATAGGCATACATCATTATTAGATTTTGTGGTTGTTAGATATTATCATCTGAAATTATTTTCTAATGATTAGGATCAGTGCTAAGAAAATATTTCTTAAATAATTCTTTAGAGGTTCAGAAAAAAAAACCTCATTTTGTAATGAGGTAATTCATCCCTAAAGTTATTTTCAACAAGCACAGGTGTACCCTCCTAAACTTTTGTGAAGGTAATCTGTAAATAAAACATTTTTAAGGATGTTGCAACAGGGAGCTATAGGACAGCTTTTCCAGTCCTTTCCTCTTGATAACATAGAATGGAACGTATTCATCTTTCTCCTTGCATAAAATTAATCTTAGTTTAAAGTGTATTTTGCCCTTTCAGATGCTGCTTACATAAGAATAAAAATAGTTTAGATAGTATGCTAAGTGCATTTCGGAAGATGTAGTCTAACCTCTTATCTTGTGTCATTTCAAGATTAGTGAGTTGAGCCACCAGGTGTTAAATTCCCATGCTATGCTGAGCCTTCACAGAAAAACTCTTCAATTTCTAACTTTTATTTTTTTTTTGTCTTTGAGTGAATAGGTATCATATTGCAAATGTTTTCAATTTTTAACTAAAAATTTTATCTAAAAGGTGTTTTTCAGAAAATTAAAAAAAACAAAAAACAAAGTAATAATTTTAAATACTTTTACTAGTATCTCCCTAGACTGGACTTCCAATAGTTTCTTAATTTCCCAGTAGTTAAAATTTTCCTTCTAAATTTTATGGACTTCTATTCATTGTTATCCTGTACATATACATGCATTACATTCCTCATACATATGTGCAATTTCTGTTCATCATTGCATATTATCCATATGTTTTATTAGTAAGCAACATTTCTGACCTGAGAACTGATAGATAAGAATTTAGAGTATTCCAGATAGACAATTACTACGTTTGATGCTTCAATTTGTTTTAGTCCTTCACACATCAACTTACTTTTCACTTTTTTTTCCTGTACAGAATATTTAATGAAGTGTCAAAAAGACTCTTTTGTACAAAGTGAGTTAATGAACTGATTTTTATTTAATTTTTATTTGTTTAAATGCTTAATATAACATATCATTAAAATGATTTAATATACATTTTTTAACCTGAGTGTCTAATTAAATAAAAAGACCACAAAGTAAAGATACAGTTATCAAAGTTGTGGAGTATCTACATGCATTTACCAACTACGTTTAAAATTTATTTTTATCTATTTGTTATATTTGAACTGTCTCTCAGTTTATATCAGAAAGAATGGATACCATGCCACAGTAAATATATTTACAAAGGTAGTCTGTAACATTTTAACTCAAGAAAATAAAGTTTTATATGTATGTAGGAAGGAAGAAGCAAAATTTATTAGATAAACAGTACCAAAATTAATCTATGTGTTGAAATAAATTGTATTTACTTGCTGTACATGGTTATATGTACTCAAAAATTTAAATGAAATGAAGATAATGTTATCAGAACTGAGCTCAGCATATCATGTGGGTCTCAGACGTGAAATTAGGTAGCATGAATGGAGAATGAAGGCTGCATTAGGCGTTTTGTGTTTTCAGTCCATTTTCCTATGGTTTACTCCATTTCTTCTTTCTTTCACTGTTACGCATGTTGTTTTCAAATGACATCATTCTGATGTTAGTTTCCAAACAATGACTACTTTCCTTCTGAATTAATGATAAATATTTTGAAAGTGAAAAGTGAGTTTAGTAATCACGGACATACACCCTTTGACAATTGAAGGAAAATGAATTATTTCTGGAAAAGACAGCGTTATCTATAACTGCAAATGGTAAAGAAATACCAACTAGAACAGCAAGATAAGATTTTCCATTTTAAATGGAATTTCTCCAATTAGGCTGCCTGATGCATTTGCCACAATGAGGATTCTCTCCCTCTCCACCCCCCACCGCCATTTTCATCTGGTTAATTTAATATGAAGATCTGAGATATTCAGGGCAAATGGGTGGGGCATGCTAAAATCCAGGTATCTCCATTCTTTATGGATGCATACTTGGTAAGGAAGTATTCTTTGTACTGACTTGATGTCTTTGTCCTTATTTGCATTCAAATTAGTACAGACTAATTGAATTACTTTTGGACTGGATTACGAATTCTGGAGATTTCAAGTTTGTGGCGCTGAAAAATTGTTATGGAACTATATAATAAGTGTAATAAGTAAGTGTGTAAACTATTTTTTCACTGTAGACAGCAGGTAGTGTTAGAATAAAAGTATATAATTTTACTTTATTTCTTTTAAATAGTCTGTTTTACAATTCCAGAAATATTTCAAAACATTCTTATCATTGGGTTCCAAAACAAGTAAGTAACTGCTTTGTTTCATTTTCCCAGGGATATAAATGAAAGTTAAAAATCCACTGGGAAGTAAAAGTTACTATAACATCTCATTGAAAATAATCTTTTTTTTTCCATGGCTGTTAGAATGGTTCTTCTACAGTGCAAAGTTTTTGCATTGCAAATTGTCTTTAAGGCTTGCAGATCTCTTTTCATTCATAAATAGTTATATAAAAGGTCCAGCTTTTAAGTAATGACTACTCCTTTTTTTATATGTAAAATTTTAATGGGAACTTCCTTTCATTTCTTAGAAGAGTAGAATTTTCAGCATGGAGGAAGGTAAGATTTACACAGTTGAGCAACTGGAAAGCACTACTTAATTTGAATTAGCTGTAGACGTAGACTTGAACTTCAGATATCATTCGTATTTTTAAAAATCAGTACCTTTCACAGTAATAAATGTTTACAAATGAAATGCTTACAATTATAAAATCAGTAGCAGTGACAAATATATTAGTGGCCTTTTGTTTTCTCAATAACAAAATACTTTCTGATATTTGTATAAGAGGTTTAAAATACCCTTGGAGACATCTTCTGACAATAACTTTTTTTTCCATCTGATTTCAAGTACTTATGTTATTGTAGGGTAGATCCAAACCCTTTTTATTACTATATGAAAGTTAATAAAAGCTTCAAATAAACAACTACACAGATTTTCTTGGTTGCTTCCTTTTTAAGATGAAGAAAAATCTGTGGGTAAAGGAATTGAAGTTCCGTCTGTCTTTTTTTTTTCTTTTTCTTCATTCCCTTCCATAATACAGTTTCATCACACTGGAGCATACTACTTCTCCTCACATTCATAAAAATCTCTGCCTAAAAGAGCTTTGTTAGGAACTGTTAAGAAGTTCTCTTGCTTCTTCTCCTTAATGATAGATGCAGTCTTCCTCCTTGTATTTTTCATGCAAAAGATCTAGCAGATTTTCAGTACAATGCATGATGGTTTAGCCTTTTGGCTTCTTTCATTAATGAAGATCTCTTAAGCTTTGACAATAGATTAAGAGCTTGCAGAAGGAAGAATGAGCATTTTGACTTTTTGCACCAACATTGTATGTGCTGGAAAATAAAGCCTGATTTACTGCTTAGTGCTCTTTATAACACCATACCTGCTTTTCAGCTTCATCATGTTATGAATGAACACACCACACCTGGAGGCGTTTCCAAAGCTATGTCTAACACTTAATCCCTACTTTGTGTTATTGTCTTCTATATTTTACAAATGATTCTCCTAAGTTAATGTACTGACTCTTATACATATGCTCTTACTTACTGAATGCTTTTATTAGACCGTTGCCAAAATATTTCTCCATAGAGGATCACTGGATTTTAACATCTTCATTTAATTTATTACTTTTTTTTTTTTTCAAATATAATGTTACATTAATTCTTCCTTCCTTCAATTCTCAGAATGATTTAGTTATTTTTTCACAATATGCCCTAGATTTTCCCTAGGTAATGTTTTGCTAGTTTTCATCATCTTGTTCAAATAATATTTCACAGGACAACCTAGTTATTACTGCAGAGGTAGAATAAGAGTAGTGACTTTTAAAAATGGTTTTGCCTAAACTACCTGAACTTGGAAAATTCAGATCTGTGGCACAATTGTTTAGCTCTCTTCTTTTATGCTGGCTACTAGTGACTGTAACGTGCTCTGAACATGCTCTCAATATTCTGTTACAACTTGAAAACTGGGAGACATTTTAGGTGTTTTCCTCTTTTTTTTTTTTTTTTTTTTTTTTTGTTTGTTTTTCTTTCATGCCCATACAGCACTAAGATCTTTCTTTTATATATATGCACTTAGCAGCTCTCTTTCACTGAGTAGACTAATCCATTTCTTGGTGTCTGTGGTCTTCTCTGGCTTGAGCTAACATTTGATATGCATGCTTTTATCTAACTGTATTGTGTAAGTGCTGTTGCAAGTGCTTCCTATTACTTATTCCCTTTTGAATCATGAGGCCATCATTAGACCTCCTTGATTTTTTGCTTATATGTGTTTTGCAGATTCTGCAGCAGTCACTATTAATAGCTTTTCACATTTCATCAGAGAATTTAACTCTGAGTCAATAAAAAAATGTGGTTTTGTTTTTGTTTCCCAGGTTAAAATAGAAAAGGACAGCTTACTGACTTTAACTCTTTAGATCAAAATCCTTTCTTTCATTAGGAATTTTTCAGCAGGTATTTTTTAATCAATTCATGACATGATACATTCCAGGATCCCAAGCATATCTACATAAGGTAGCATTTATGAAACAGAACATTAATCATATTCTAGAGCAGTACATTTGACAGCAAATTGGATATCCAAGGTATCTCAGACAGTATACACAAAAGTGTTTTCGTAGACCTTGGTTAGCTGAACTGCTCTTTAGACTGCATCATCTTTATTGATTAGACCTCCATTAGCTGCACTAGGAGTTTAAACTTCTATGGACTGAGCAGTAACTTTTGGGGAATTTTTATTGTGGTACCTGAAGAGAATTAAAAACAAGTTTTTTGATTAAATGTTAAAGTATTTAAAGACAGATGCATTGGATAGTGTTTTAATGCCATAAGTGGATCTTAAAGGAGACTTGAAAGATACAACAGAAGTATGCCAGCACCAACCATAGGAGCATCGGTATCAAGTGCCTTGACACAGTGTTTGGCCCTTGTCTAGTGCCAGTTCTCTTTCCTGCTGTGGCCCCTGAGCACTCACATCTCATGTTTCTTACAAGGCAATATTGTTGCCCTTCTTATCTCATCAACAAGGGAAATTTTACTCACTTACATGAAGTCTATTGTCTCTGGTATTCCTACTTCCAGTCAGTTTAACCTGTTCTGCAGTGAAGATTTCTTACCTCAGTGCCAGGTTGTTCATTGGCCAAGAATTACCATTGATGAGTAATTACAATTTGAATTTCTCCTTTACAACTGACAGTTAAATACCTGGTGCCACTTGGGCTTCTTTAAGCTGTTGAGGACACCCACTCAGTGCTGTCATATCTAAAACCTGTGACAGAGCAGCAGCTAGAAGCAGATGAATATCTTATAGCATGTTGCAAGCTCTAGTCCACTTCATATAGTGGTTAAAATAAGTGCCCAGCCATCTGCCTTCTATAATACTAGAATTGTTCAGTGCCCTTAATGTATTTCTGCACATGTATATATACCTATTGTTCTAAATATTCATATTATCTTCCAGTACTTACTGTTTTTATGCTTTCTTTTCCTCATTAAAATTGCATTTCATTTCTTTGAGAAATCTTCTCTGGAAATCTATAATTTTTTATAAAAAAATTGTAATATGCCAGAAAATATTGTTTGTGCTTTTTCTGACTTTTAGTCTAATTGCTAATTAATTAATCCACAATTTTAAGTGCTCTGACCTTGTGTTTACAGTGCCTTTTGACCAAAGTTGAATGAACAGCAACAGGTGTATCCCCCACAAGCAGCTAATAGTGTCTCTCTTGTTGCTTGCTCTTCTGTTTTTCCTTTAAAACCAACTTAGTATGTCCATAGTCTTACAGAACCTCTTTGCAAGTTCTCATCTTGAACGTGTGAATTCGTCAGTGTAGTTCAGTCAGACACACCACATTGCTTAACACCTACTATTTAATTTTTGTATTATTTTTTTTTTTCTCTTTGTAATGTTGAAACATAAAATTGGTCTTCTTCATGACTATAGAATCATTGAGAATAATAATTGGTTGCGATGCTCACAGGATAGCACTTAATTTGCAGGCTTTTCACTCACTCATAAAGGCTTTAAACTATATTCTTATGTGAAAGTGTACAAACAGATTCTAACACGGAGTGAATAATATGCAGAAAAGAAATGCACGCTTACGATGGAGTGCTGTAGAAAGCACTGCAGAAATCTATGCAAAAATGCTAAAGAAAGCAAATAATATAAAATGTCAAACAAAGAAATCCTAAGCTAAAAGTGGTATAGTGAAATGTTAATTCAGTGAAGAGCATAGGAAGAGTGCATCTGTGAATTCCTTACTAACAGTGAAGAAAGGTTTCTTGTTAAAATGACAGAGAGGAGTGGTGGGAAACAACATGAAGATTATTGTTTGTATGTGTATGTCTGCTGAAGTGAAACATACGTGAAAGCTAGAATTCCCCAGTAGCAAAGTTAATTTCCACTGAGGCCTGTCCATTTTATTGGATAATTTTGTGTGTCTACATTTTTGTTCTCTTTCTCACTTCTGGTTCAGAAAAGTTTGGTCATTGTGTTTGGCCTCATTTAGTAGAAACTAAATTACCTGCAGAAAATTGATGAAACAAATTCTCTATTCAGATATGTAATTTTTCTCCGAAGAGGTTATTTGAAATTCTGTTTTTCATTACAAAAGTGATTTTTACAGCTTATCATATTCATTCAGCTCATTTATTCTTTGTGCTGTTTCTACAGTCTGTACTTCCATGTACAAAAAGATCAGAATAAAGATGACCTATACTGGGAAAATTGATTGATATCACATTTCCCACTCTTCCCTACTCTTCCCTGTGTGCACAAATCTTATTCTAAATTAATGGTTAAGAGCAATTTTGACAGGCTTGGTAAATCAGGGATTCATAAATTCTGCTTGTAGCTCTTGTGAACACACTCTGTGTTCTTAAGAAATGTTGCTACTTAGCTTCTGCTTTGGCTTCCGTCTGGAAGGGGCAGCAGAAGGATTTTGAAAGATTTTTAGATGAGCTATATAAATCAGCTAGATAGATCCATGGAGAAAGTACAATAAAATTAACTCTTAGTATTGTTTATGATAGTGAAGGCTCAAAATAAAGAAAGAAAATATTCAAAAGTTTATCTTCATTTCCAAAGAATTTCTAAACATCTTGAAGTGAACTATTCAGGTAGGATGGATAGAATGTGTGATGGTATTCTGGAGTACACCAGCTTTCAATAAAGGAACGTTTTCATCAAACAGTTTCAGGATATGTTGGGAGATGTGTCCCTGGGAATAATACCCAGAATACTATATCATGGACACCATTTGAGGAATTGAGAGGTATTAACTCTGATGTATTGAACTTGCGACATCAAAGACAACTTATTTGTTTAAGAGAATTAAATAAAAAGTTAAAAATGAAAAGAGAAACTATCTGCACAGCCTCACTTAAGTCCAAAATGCATCAAATTAAACTGGTATCTGATATTTTCTGCGTGTGTTGGGAAGAAAGTCAGGTTACTTTGCCAAAGTGGCTTGGCAAAGAGCTGAAGAGCTCTTTGGAAGAGCTATCATTGAAGCAGTGTTGTTGCTGTTCTCTGGACTAATCCTGTTTGTTGTTCTTAAAATCTGCATAGTTTGGAGTTTTGATGACAAAGAAGCTCAGATTACAGTGGCAGCATGTCTCGCTCCAATTTATAGGAGGGAGAAGAGGTTCTTTTATATATGTACACCCAGCATGAGATTAAGAAACAACGGTTCAAATGTTGGTCCAACCAGTTTATTACAAATCCTAGTCATTCAGGGAGATGGGGAAGGGGAGAAGGGCGATAGAAAAGATAGGAAATAGAAGCAAGGAGTCTGTATAGGAAGCAAGAGGGAGACAGTCACCACCATGGTCCAACGTGGTTCGTAGTTCAGTCATTGGTCTTCTGTAGTGGTGGGTCGTTGGGTGTTCTGTTGATGATGGTGTCCACGGTGATGATGACGACAATGATGGCAGTACCAACTTATTTATAAGTCAAAAGTGGTCGAGTCAGCTCTCTTTTGATTGACAGCTCAAGTCTGCAGTGGTTGAGTCAGCTCTCCTTGGAGAGGCAGCT
>PPHD01029102.1:0-10696 GCA_002909625.1 Bambusicola thoracicus
ACCCCTCTTCTGATGGAGCCCAGAATACCATTGGCTTTCTGAGCTGCAAGAGCACACTGCTGGCTTATGTTCAGTTTTTCATCATCCAAGACCCCAAGGTCCTTCTCCACAGGGCTACTCTCCAGGCATTCTTCTCCTAGTCTGTAACCTGGGGTTACTCCGACCCAAGTGCAAAATCTTGCACTTTGCTAGGTTAAACCTCATTAGGTTCACATAGGCCTACCTCTAGAGTTTGTCAGGGTCCCTCTGGATAGTATCCCTTCCTCCTAACAAGTCAACAGCACCATTCAGCTTGGTGTCATCGGCAAATTTGCTGAGGGTGCACTTGAGCCCATTATCAATATAACTGATAAAGATGTTGAAGAGTATCAGTCCCAAGACAGACTCCTGTGGGACACTGCTTGTCACCAGCTTCCACTTGGACATAGCGCCATTCACCACAACTCTCTGTCTATCTCCAATCAGTTCCTTATCCATTGAATAGTTCACCCCTCAGATCTGTATGTCTCCAATTTAGAGATAAGGATGTGGTGGGGGATCATGTTAAAGACCTTGCACAATTCCAGGCAGATGACATCAGTCTCCTTCCCTTTGTCCACCGATGCTGGCACTTCATTATCAAAGGCCATCAGATTGGTCAGGCAAGACATTCCCTTGACAAAGCCATGCTGGTTGTCTTGGATCACCTGCTCATCCCTCATGCACCTTAACATGTCTTCCAGGAACATCAGTTCCATCATCTTCCCAGGAACAGAGGTGAGGCTAACCAGCCTGTAGTTCCCTGGGTACTCCTTCCTCCCTTTCTTGTAAATGGGAGTGACATTTCCTTTTTTCCAGTTCCTGGGGACTTCGCCTGACAGCCAAGACTTTTCAAATATGATGGAGTGCAGCTCAGCAACCACATCAGCCATCTCCTTTAGGATCCTGTGATGCTTGTCATCTGGCCCCATAGACCCCATAGACTTGTACACATTCAGTCTCATGAGGTGGTCTTGGACTTGCTCTGATCCTACAGCAGTAGGGAATTTACTCTCCCAGTTCCCGCCTAGAGGCTCAATGATGTGAGCTTCACGGACGTGAGAAAGACGAGAATCGTGACCGCCAGCAAAGACCAAGGCAATAAACTCATTTAGTACCTCAGCCTTCTCCATATCTGTCATTGCCAGTTTTCCTTTCTCATTAACCAAAGGAGGTACACTCTCTTTAGCGAGCCTTTTCTGCCCAATGTACCTATAGAATCCCTTCTTGCTGTTTTTAACATCCCTCGCCAAGTTCAGCTCCATCTCTGTCTTGGCTTTCCTAATGCCCTCTCTGCAAGTCTTTACAGCATGCCTGTAATCTTCCCATGTGACACGTCCTTGTTTCCACAGCACAAATCCCTTCTTTTCCCTCAGTCTGACCAGTAGGTCAAGTCTGCCTCTCCTGCCCACTTTCTGATTCTAACAGATGGAGAGCTCTTGTGCTCTCAGAAAGGCATCCTTAAAGAGCAGCCAGCTTTGTTCTACTGCTTTGTCTCTAAGGACAGTTTCCCAGGAGATCTCATCCAACAGTTCCTTAAACAGCCCAAAGCTCGCTCTCCCAAAGTTCAGGGTCTTGATTCACTCCTTTGCCAGGCACATGTTCCTCGAGATCACAAACTCAATCAGGGCATGGTTGCTGCAGCCTAGACTACCTCTAATCTTAATATCTTTAATGATCTCCTCTGCACTGGTGAGCACAAGATCCAGCAGCACTTCACCTCTTGTATCCAATACTTGAACCAGAAAGTTATCACCCATGGACAAAAAAAAACATTGCAGAACTTCAAATATCACAAGTTAGCCACCTCATGCTTACAAGATACAGTTTTTGTGTGTGTGTGGGTGTGTTTATGATGACGGTATATTTTCTCACTTTGTTGTAGAACATCTGGTTAGATATTTAGTCAGGAGACAGACCAGATAGTTCTCAAAATTAATGATACACAAGCACAACATTGGAAAAATGGCTAAAATACATCTCATTAAAATAAAATTAAAATCTAAGACAGCAGTCAGTTTCAATGTGGAAAAAAGATATCTATCTTAAATCTGTATTTAGTCTTTGGTTGAGATAATTTTCATGTGTATTCTTGTCTTAAAACACTCATACTGTAGCATAAATTGGCTCTAACTACCTTAACCACATCCAAAGAGGGAACAGCTACATCTTGAGAGGTAATAGAAAAATTATCCTGCATTTTTTAATTTGCTTTTTAGCCTAACAAATGGGCAATGACAAGTGTGTTACCTTCTTAACTCCACATACATTTCATAGGAAATTACACACTCAACGACTATTAAGTGGGTTTTGTGGAAAAATTGGATCGGTATCATTTCCATTAGCTGATATCTCTAAAGTTAATGTCTATGAACCATTTGGAATTGGAGTGTGGACACAGACCCTATTTATCTTACTCTTACCAAAATACTGTTGAGAAAACTGGTAATTCAAATGCCTACTGCTGCTGCTGTGCCTATTTTCCTGAATGTGTCAGCAGTCAGTCATTAAATCTACAAAACCTCTGTCTCTCACACTGTACTCAAAATACGATCCAACCATGGTTTCTCTAAAGAATGAGGGCTCTACTGAGCTTTTCTAATCCTGACAGAAGATGATCTGGAAGGTCTGGTGTAAAAATTGAACTGGCCTTCCTGCAGCTGAACTTCTACAGGTCAGTCAACAGTGACCCAAACACTGCAACACTTTGCCTACCACGTTAGACTATGGATCTACCCAAGCACCACAGACATCCTCCTCCATCAAACCATATCATTTTACACAAGCAATTGCTTGTATTTGCCTGAAAACATTCATTGAATAAGTCACTAAAAAAAACAAACACAAAAAAAGAAGTATAAAAGATTTTCACTCCCATCTCTCCTATAAAATTTCATTGTCTATATTTCACCCCTACTACTCAAAAAGGGACATGGAGAAAATGGCAATTTTTATTGCTTGATTCTCTGCATACACAAATTGATTTCACTGAGTCCGAGAAAACTGCTCAGTTTGAATTCCATTTGTATTAGCTAGCAAAACTATTTGAATTAGCTAAACAGCATCATGGTTCAGAGCTTATGCAGAACAAGCAATTTTTTAAATTTTTTTTTTAATACAAAGGCAACCAGATTACCAGCTTTCATATTTGGACAAGCATATAATGAGATTCAATTTGCCCTCTCAGTCCCTAAACTGTCAGCTACTTATGTTGAATGAGTATTCCTAAATTTCATCAAAAAGCTAAATAAAATTCATAGATTTTTAAATTGGTTGTGCCTGCTGCAGATAGCCACTGTATATTCCCATCTTAGTGTGTGGCATGATGTAGGCTGGAAGACATAAATGGTACAAGCATACCGTAAATGGTAACAGCATTGGAATCTTCCACCTTTAGATATCTGCTGCACAGGTCAAATGATGAAGCAAAAATGTGATCTAATGCTGATGGTTAATATCTGATGGCTACTAATTAACAAATTCCTCAAAAGAGTAATCTGAAAAACCAACTTTACTATCTGACATCTATAACACAATTTTCTGTAAAGACGTGAGTAGAAATCATCATCCTTGATCATAATCAAGATATAGAGGAGAGAGACTCCTTCCAGATATGCCACGGAGCAGATGATGAAGCCTCCAATGCCCAGGATTTATGATCCAGTATCATAAGTTTTAGAGCAGGATAAGGAATGGCAACCCTTTCCTTTGGACGTATAAAAGGAAGTGTTAAGGGAGATGAACACATGAACATAAGTACCCACACATAAACACTGCAGTTCAGTGACTTCAAGTAGAATGAAAACTAGCTGACAACCTTTCTAAATTTTGAAATAACATCAAATAGTAAGACCTTCAGGATTAAATCTTTAAGAACTACCACAAGTGAGTAACACCGAACAACTGTGAGAAAACACCTTTACACCTGCAGAACATTATGACAGCAAGTTAAATTACCAGTCCTGATAAAATTTGTTAGAAAGCTCTAGGGAATGCAGCAGAGTAGATTCAAAACAGGTACAACAGTCTTGATTTAGCACAATCTGCAAAAACATATTACGGGTTAATCTGAGGTTTGCTCAATTATGCGTTTTCTACTGCAATACGTCAATGAAACAGGAAAACATTTTAGATAATCTTGATGGTATACGTAAAAATCAGGGTTCATGTGTTGTGCAGATAACCGCTTTCCATATGTTGAGGCAATTTTAGTGTCAATTATGCTAACTGTAGAGTTCACTTCCCCCTTCATATAGAAAAAGTCATCCTTTCACTTTTGTTAAAAACATGCTCATAGTAGTAAAAACTCCTTCAAGTCCTCAATGATCTGCTTGTACTGTCACTGTCTAATGGTTCAAACACTAAGATGCACAAACAGAAAAAAAAATTAAAAATGCATATTCGTATAATAGATTTACAAAAAAAATGTAATTTACATCTTCTGTATGTGTTTCTTTTAAATGACAGAGTCAGAAATAAAATAGCACCAGAGATACAAAGGCTATGATTGTGATGCTTGTTTCCCATCAAAATATAAGGATTTGGCTTTACTGTCACAGAAAAAGACTCACTTTCATGATACTGAAGAGTGTACAGATGTAATCTCTTTTATCACAATATTCACTTATGCCACACAGAACCATTTTGATTTTATTTGCATGCTATGATGGTGTGAGTATCCATTTTCTGTCAGAGCAGAAAATCTTCAGACGTAATTTCCTACACTATGAAACTGCTGACAAATAAATGAACATTTGCCTTAAACTTGCCCATTTACCACCTTGTTATGCTACCTCTTAGGTTTCCCTTCATTTTAACTGCACGTAGAAACTGGCTTTGGGCAAGTTGTTGCCCAACATGAGAACTAGCTGGGTCTGGAATAACTAGACCTACCACAATCTAGCTTTAGCATCAACAGTTTGACAGCAATTTAAGAGCACAGCATCTGAGGTAACATCCTGCAGTTTTATGGTAGCAAGGGCCTGAAAGCAGTGCACTGGAAATGATCTGGATGCTTGATGTGGAGACCATAACTGGTCTGAGCTTTGTAGCCACGTGAAGAGTGGCAACAACTAGCGCCTAATAGATGTTTACTTTTGTTTGAAGCCAAATGTCTCTCATTTCAGACATGCTGCTTTAATGTCCTAAATAATACACAGGCTTTTGCTATATTCCCTGCAGGACTTTGCTCTCAACTACGCTGTTTTTAAAAAGTATGCTGCTGAAGTAGCAGAGCTGTTTGCACAAATTTCTGTAGTGTACTGTCAGTGTAGACTACTGCCTAAGGATATTTTCCACCACAGCAAGGTTAGAGCAGAACCTTTTTTTCCTCTATGCTAATGGTCTGACCAAATCACTTGGCAGAAGGGGTGGAATAGTCAATATTATGTTGTCCACTTACATATATGTGAATAACCAATATTCATTCATCAGCAAAGAGCAAGTCACAAATGTCAGCAGATATGTGACCCTTGATTTAATGTTCAGGTTAAATATTCTGTCATCTATATGGTATTGAATGTGGATACCTTTCCTGTTGACTCAACAAATATTAATCAGAAGAGGTGAAGGACGCAATCTGCTTTGTGACTTTGACAGTGAAGGGTTCTGGAAGTCCACTGTGATCAAGAACCCTTTTATCACCACATCAATGTGAAACACAAAAAATATTCAAAGTCCTTCCCAGACTACTGAATTTGCACAAAAGCAAATTTGGATGTTTCCAAACCATTTACACTTTGTATTTACCTGGCTACAAAAAAACAAAAAACAAAAAACAAAAACAAAAAAACCCACAATGCCTGTAGCTGCTCTCTACTTTGATGGAAACCAAACTGTTTCTAGAAAGATTTTACCTCCTGCAAAGTCCATCTGCATATCCTTCTGGTCAGGATTTTTCTGGAAATAGCCTGGTTATCATGCAGCTGCCCATCAGAGTGGAAAGCAGTTCAGACTCCTGAGCTCAAGAGCGATCATTTTCTTACACAGCTGAGAAAGCCTCAATCTCTGTGTTTGAGTAATTTGGCAGCAGTTCCAATCAGCCATACTGAGTTGCTCTGCAACACATTTGACAGTGTTTAGGAAGTGCTACTATGCTTGGCAATGCCGCTCCTTGTTTCTAGGTGGCTAACTGTAGAACTTCATTTAGCACTCTGTCAGAGATGACAAGCAAATAGTTTAATAAACTGTTGTAACGCTCCTGCCAACAACATGGAATTACATTTCATTTAGTAAAAGGTATTTGAATAGATAGAGATAAGCACAGTGATAACTGATTTTAGGGTCATAAATGGCTGTTACAAATATCAGTGACTACATTCCTGATCTAGATGTTGCTGGAGTTCTATTTTCTTTGTGTATCGCTGTTTTCTAAGGAAAAGACCTGCTTGTACTTCCTGTCCAGATGCACTGTAAGCAGCTTTACTGCTTAAAAGTATTTTGTCCTGTACAGGTGTACAGGCGAAACGGGGCCAACGAAACAAGTCCTATCAAAAGATGACAGTTCACCTTCTCTAAACACTTGCAAGATTATGTCCAAATTCACCTTAAGCATGACATAGAGACATAAGAACAGACAAGTAAGAAACAATGAAAGAACAGAGAAAAGGGAAGATTAAAAAAAAACACTGCAGCCCTGGCAAGTAGTTATTTTAAATGGTCATTTTAATGGTATATGTATTATAAGGGAAATCAAAGATTTTCTCTTGCAGTTTGAAGTTTAATAATTTTTGTAGGAACAGTACATTTCTACGTATTCTTCAACAATGGATGCAAAACATTTACTGCTCCCTATATGAGTAATAATGAAGCAATAGTCATTATAGCTAAAGAGACCAAAGAAACCAAGAATGCACTAAAAAGCATATAGGCTGAGATGCTCCTCTTTCACTTAGGGCAGCAAATGATATATCAACCATTTTCTAATATTTGAGTGTTAACTAGAAACATCTATCTGAGGTCTTACATTTGAAATGCTTACACTTTGGCTCCTCCAAGGTCCCTAAGGATTCAATCTGCTTATAATTGTTAAGCATCAATGACAAAAGCAATAATGCAGCATCTCAAAATATTTATTATATCTTTGGGTTCCAAATTCTCTCATGCTGATTTTTTTTTTAACATACCACAGTAGTCTATTTCCTCCTACAAATTTATTGATTAAAAACCAAAATGTTCAAAGACTGATTAAATTAATACAGGAATGTTTGCATGCAACAAACAGGTTCCCTATGCAATGTATCTAAAAAAAAAAAAAAAAAAAAGGAAAGCTGTTAGATTTATTCATTATATTTATTCTAATTTTTTCTCACCAAAAGCTGTCAACAGCTCTTTCAAAACATAGGAATAGAACCAAATTCTTGAATACTTAGGAAAGGGGACAGAAACTAGAAATTACTTCTGTTCATAATTACTCTCAGAGGTAGAATATATGGCTTAGCTTTAGTTCAGGGACAAACTAATGAAGTTGACTGTACACAAATATAATCATATTATAGGTTATTTGTCTGGAAACCTGGAGGTGCCCCTCAGTTAACTGCTGAAATTGTTTCCACTTCTGGAAAGTTCAGCAAGCAAGTAAAAATCTCTCTGTGAGACAAAAATTATGGAAAGGATCACAAAAGTTAAAACACATTGATGTTTCTACTATGAATGAGTGAAAGGGAGGATGTGACTTTGGCAACACCTGCATTATTTCCTGGATTTAGATTGTCACTTAGGTCTCCAGAACTTATTAAGATGGTACAGCCAAAAGTCATTTTGCAGGCACTGATCCAAACATACAAACAGTACAGACAGGAGCTTCATTTCATATACATTTAACATCTGACCATCTTCCTTCATTTGAGCATTAATCAGTAAAGCATACATATATAAACATTCCACTACAGGAGGTGATTTGACTTTCACAAATTTCCCTGAGAGTAGAAACATCATCAGGAACAATTTCAAGGAAATAATTATGGTCTAGACAGACTTATGACTTCTGAAGACCTAATCCAAAGCACATTAATGTCAGCAAAAGACTCCATTGACATCAATGGTCTTTGGATCAATCCCCAACTGCTCTGAAAATTAATTCAGAGCAATAATGAGGGTGAACTAAATGCACACTTGCAGTTGAAATGTTACCACCCAGACCTTTTTATTTCTCAAATCAGATTAAAAAGTAATTTTCTGCTATTCCACAATTACTTCCAGATGTGCATCATCTCAAATAGCATTTTCATCCATCTGTATGAACCAAATGTGCTGAGAGATAGAGAGGTTCTATGCTGCCTGAACTAGTAATACAAATGAAAACCAAAAGGGAAAAGAATTTTGGAGGGGATGAAGTTCATGTTTTAAATGCAGAGTGATAAAACTTGGTCTACATTTATCACTTCTAAATACTTTGGAATAGAGCTGCCAATCCCACCACTTCTTTACTACTACGATAGATTTCTTCTAATTATTTTCTTTTCTCTAAGCTTCTAAACAAAACAAACTAATACACATAAATCAGTGTTAGCCTCAAACTTGGCAGCTGTCAGAAATGTCAACTTCATATTTCCCCTGCTTAATAACAGCTCTGCTGACCCTCTGTCCTCCTAAATGTCTATTTACATGCTAAATAATTTGAAGCATCACTGTTCTATGACCACGTTAATCTAGTTTCATTCTGTTAGCAGTTGATAAAATTTTATACTGCAAAATCCAGTGTAATGCACTAGTGGAAACCCATTCAAATTTTTACATGTTCAAACTCAGCTCTAAGATAGTACTGATCAGTTATCAACACGATGTGTTACTCTCAAGTGCCTGTCATGGAAACAGTGCATCTTGTATTCATTCCTATAGCAGCAGTTTGGTCAGGCAGGTTTGGTTACCAGATTTTTATATGGGTTGAACTCTGCTTAACCAAATTAGTTTCAGTAAGTTGGAGAACTTTTTATGGGAAATTAAATGCAATACCTTTTTGCTGAGCAATGCAACATTTCTCAACTCTTAATACGTATCTGACCTACTACCTTAATCTCTGTACCCTTCTCTATACTTGAGAAAACCGAATTTATTCTTTCTTTGGTTACTACATGCATGAAAAACCAGATCGTTAATGATTGGATACCAACTAGATTTGAAAAATAATGAGGTAGAGAACAACTTTTTAAAATAAAATATTGATGGTGATTACAAAACGGATCTGAGTGGGATCTTTAAGGTCTTTTCCAACCTGAGCAATTCTATATTTGCTAAAAGTTCATTTTCTGGGCCATCCTTGTAATGGAAATAGTGATTTAGATACGCTACACCCAACATCTGCACCACAAGGAGTTATTTTTAACATGATTCCCTTAAGAATCAAAGCTTTCATACCCTCTCACCACATCTAATAACTTAAGATACTCTTGGTCAATTCAGTCCAATCTGCAAAAGGGCAAAAGTCACAAAATCATCAAATTCTTAGAAGCTTTGTGAAAACAGGTGCCCAGATGTAGAGGAAATCCCATATCATCCTAAATCAGGAAATGCTCTGGAGAAAACTTTTCAAACTGTTGCTGTTTCAATATTTTCTTCAAAAAAAATTAACTTAGTGTTTTAATACTCCAGACACTACAGTAAGGCTCTGAACTTATTCTAAAAATATTTTTTCAAGACATGACAAAAGCAGCAAAATACTTTAGAAATGATTTGGCAACATTTTTCAGACAAGCTCACACTTCAGTACATTTTGTTATCAGAAATGTGTAAGACCAATGCACCTGCAATACACAGGTTGAAAAAGTTTGAGAATTTATATGTGCTGACATTCATCAGTTTGACACCAGTAAATAAACTATTTAATCAGCTCACAGAGGTAGAAGGCAAACCTTGGGAACGATATGTGCAAAACCCTTTATGCATTAAAAGGGTTTGAAGAAAGCATCACAAATTTGAAGTGCATTTTAATTTTCAGTTTCTCAGGAAAACACTTGGTTACTACCAACTCATTAGAGCCACAACCTTTTAAATGGAACAAGCTTTAAATGGAAAGAAGCAATAGAAAAGATGGCGCTGACGTGCCACAGCAGTACTTTGAATGCCTGCTTGCTTATATTTAAAGTTGCTCTTACAGAGCATGTCAATATGCAATTAGAAAGAGACAGTGTAAGCATTGCTGGGCCTTTGCAGGGTACTGTGCTTCAGCATTCGTTAGGTCCTCTTTTGTTTGTGCTGCTGGAGTCTTTCAAACAACTCTGAAGTTGTCTCAATCAAGCAACCACAATGAATAGCTACATAAACATAGTCAAAGCAAGAGATAACAATAGGCAGAACGACTAAGTCCTCATTTGAAGATGAAACTGTATTTCTGAGTGAGCACTATGTGATTAACCTGCTGGATGTGAGGTCAATACGATTTATTCTCAGAGTTATGCAGTCAGTTCAAGCCTTGGGCCACACTTGTTATTAAGCATACAAGCTTTCCTCAAATCAGCCCGCCCCTAAGTCTACCTAACGCTCTAATTTACTTATGAAAATTAACTACTGTATCCTTTATTTAAACGAAGAAAAAAAACCTTCATTGCCACTGGTTGGAAATAATTGTTAGCATTATGGATGGTTGAACCAAGAGTTCTTACTAGTCTTCAGCCCACCTATCTGCTGCCTCCAGTGCTCCAGCAGCCTAAAAGCAGATCTTGAAATCTTGAAAACCACAGAT
>PPHD01029103.1:0-10696 GCA_002909625.1 Bambusicola thoracicus
TTCTCTTTTTAATATGTTTTGTGTGTTTAATGAGGAAAAAAAAAAAGAGGAGAGAGAATATGAAAAACACCATTTACAATGTCTTACATTCAAATTGTAAGCTCATTTAAGTGATCCAGAACTGCATCATTGTGAAAGATCAGAAGTAAGAAGTGCACTTTTAATATCATGTATTTTGATGCTATCGTGTATATTTCAACTTTTTGATGTTTATTTATTTATTTAATGCTAAATGGGGCAAAAAGTACTCTTAAGATACATAAGGAACCACAAAAGCATAGTCAGCCTTGGAATACTGTAAGATGAAAGAAGAAATCTGTACCAAGTCACAACAGAATAATTCCCTAAACAAAACCTGTGTACTGTGTACTTATCAAATGTAATATACTGTAGTCATATTATTTTTACCAAATAAACAATGCAGCATTCAATTCTACTGACTCTTTGTTAAATCCATTCTACTACTACATAAAATATGTTAACAAAGATTATTCTAATGCCTATTTCTTCCAGGTTAATTTTAAGCTAAACCTTAACCAGTTTAACCAATTCAGGCATGCCATCTTCTTAACATCAGAAACCCATTCCTGGCTAGTTTATTTGATTAGCAGTCAAAATCCCAATGCAGGTTAGAAGAAAAACTGTTAATCAGATCAAAACCAGTTTTGAGGTCCAACCCCCTTTGGGATAACCTCATTCTTCTGATACCTTGATTGCACTACTGTGGAAAAAAAAGCAAAGGGAAGAACCTTTATATTTCATAGGACAGACTGCAGTGAACTGGACATTGTCATAATGGAGTGACGGAGAGTGTGAGCTCTTAGTTTGCAGTTACCAGGATCAGATTATACCAACTGGATAGAGAAATTACACAGTTGTGAAGACTCAAAATGTGCCTCATTTATAGACCTGAAGACTTGTGTGGATATCAAGGAGGGATCACTGAAATTTTGTATTATTACTGGAGCAAGCATAAAGTGAAGACAGTCGTTTCTGAGTGCAATTACTTATATCACTGACTTCAGATGTCAATGCCAAATTGTAATGTGCCCATTTTTGTCATGGTATGTGCTAGTCAGATCACTGGCCAAAGCTTGTAGTGCTCTCAAGCTGTGTTCCTAAAGGGAAGTACTTTGTATAGCGACATTGTAAAGAAAACCACATGAAGAGCATGGATTGGAGATGCAAAGGACAGAACCAGTGATGTTCAGTTTTTCAGAGGAGTTGCTGAGTATAATGTATTAAGGTTCCTTATTTTGTATTTTCTCTTTATCCCTCCCACATCTCATAGGCTGCAATGGAGAAATAATAAGGGTCTTTACACATTGTGTTTAATCAGGTAGGCAAGGCACATCTTATTTAAAACAGAAATCATTAATCTAGGCTCCTGAGGATAAGAACCCTTTTTTCTCATTTGTTGGATCAATAAACATATGCTAACCAGCAGGAAGGAAAGGATCACATCCTTTCAGAAGGACTCATCAGTTTAGACATCGCTGGGTATTAATGTTGCTGTATGGCTTGGAGATTGTAACTGCTGTCATGACTAATCAGCTTGAAGTGGAGGAAAGAGAGCTTGTATCAATGTACTTGCATGTCCAAATATTAAACAAAGAGGCGAATCCAGACAGCTATCTCTTGTGTAAAGGGGGAAAAAGAACAATATATTTTGATTTCCTCTGAAGCACAATTAAGTAAGTAAAAGGTACTGTGTCTTTTATGAGTATACTACCTTGCACTAAGACTTCCACGTTTCTAGTAAATTTTGGTGAACTTACCAGTAAATGTTATCATGTTTGAGTTCAAATTTTATTAATTTTGGGTTCTACCACAGCTTTATTACAACTGACTTTAAGTTGGATCAGGGATTTCAATTTCTTTTCTCTGGTGCTGGTTTAGACTTCCCAATAGAAGTCTATAACTTCCCAATAAGAAGAAAAGCACTGCTATGTATGTGTATTAGTTTTAATAACCTCTCTTATTTGATGAAATGCTATATTTGAAAGGGAGGTGTGGTTTTAGACATCCCGAAATCTAGGAGAAAATGGCATTTATATGTTTTCTGGATTGATTATATATATTTTGTTGTCTGATGGGTCTTTAGCCTTTCTGTAAGGAAGTTCTTGAATTCTCCTTACCTTTATTTGAATCTTAAATCCCATGAAGGTGAACACTTTTCAAAAAAATATTCCTACTCTCAGTCATTGAAAGATGTTTACCAGTGTTCCCAGGAAAAAGTACAGGAAGACTATTAGTTTGTTATTACATAAGCATGATAAACATTACTGGCTATTGCTCAGCCTCTCTTGAGTCTGGTTATTTCATACAATGAAGGTTGTCTTGTTCTGTGAAGACAGTCAGAGACAAACAAAATTGCCCAAACAGCTATGGTTTATGTCAGTGCTTCAAATTTGTTTTTATCATTGTTCACTTACAGTGTAACAGTAGCTGAGACCAGATGCTCAAATAAACAAGTGACAGAGAACAGTTCATGTGTTATTTCACACCTGATTAGTTTACATTTATCTTCTTGTTGAAATCCTTTGGGCTTCATCTGCTTATATCTAATTAAAGACAAAGGAACTGACTGAGAGAATGAGGCTCTGGGAGGTGGTTTAGTTTAAAACCATAATTACTGCCAAAATCATCTTCATATTACTTACCTAAGATTAACTGACTTTTCCTGGGGCCACTTGTGTTACAGGCTTAACTCTGATGCTAAGGTTCTCACAAAACTTGTCTCTCTGAAAAGTGTTTGCTCAAATTCATGATGCTTTTTCATGCTTATGATTATCTCACTATCATATTTCATCTACATCAAGATGTAATTTCAAATATCAAGGAACTTTTCTCCAGTGTTTGAAACTATATATTTGTAAGAATTCTTAGGTAATACTGAAAACAGGGTGATAAGGTCATGTTTCAGATAAATGTTTCTGAGATAGCGCATCGCTGTTTAATTTACAAAAGAAACCTCTACTTAGACTGATACCTAAGTAACTTAATTTTCAGATTCTAAACAATGATATCACATATTTATCTAGAGAAACATACTATCAATAAATAACTTGAAATTTAACTCTAAGTAGTCTACAGAGCAATAGGATTCTAATTTTTTCAATATAAATGAGAAAGATACAAAACATACATAACCACTGTACCAGAAGAGATCTCAGTTTAATTTGCTGCTTCTCATATGAGTGAGTTTCACTATTTTGCTTAGGGTTTAGGAGGAAGGTTCAAATGTAGCCAGTTGTATTCAGTGGAGGTACTTCACTCATTTGAATTGAATTAAATCAGGAATTAACCTAACTGAGTTTCAGCAACATTCAAATCTGATTCTGGTTTTCATACTCAGAAAAATTGTAACTTATTAAAAGGTATCCTATTGGGTTCCATTGTTTCAATTTTGTAATGACTGAAGTCTAAAGGATTACATTACATTCTTACATTAACTTGATATTCATTAGAATTTGTTTTACCTTTGGTCAAATGTATCTTTTTAACAATCCCGGTAAGATGTATATATTTATTATCCCATTGTAGCATCTTCTGTTTGCATGTATGCATACAATGAGTAGTGAGGAATCTGTCAGCAAGCAGTCATTTCTCACATGTATTTTTCCATTATTATGAGAAAAATTAACTTCTGTATTGGCTTTATTTTCCGCCTATAAGCACTTTATTTTCCTTTGGTGAAAGTGCTACTTTATTTTCTATTAATATTCCTCCAATAAAAAATTCTTTTACATGAGTCATAAAAGTCTTCACTGCCATATGAACAAGGGTATTTTTGGTGTATACAAATACCTGTTTTCATTTTAGTGGCAGTTAAGCATAATTTAAAAAAAAAAACACACAAAACAAAACATTTATTTTCCTGTTATTTTTGAGATTCTTTAGACAATGCACAAGGAAAAGCAATTTAAAATTCCATTCTCAACTTACTGATTGAAAGACAGCAACAGTAATTTTTGTTGTGATAAAATTTTTGAAAAAGTGATGCTCTTTGAGTACATTGAGTTCAAAAACAAAGCTGTTCAGAAACTTCTTGTCTCAGAAAGTAACACTGGGTAGTGCCTTTAAGTTTCTGCATACAGGAAGTCCTTTACAAACATTACTGAGTAATAGTGATAGATGAATAGACTGTATCACTATTCTCTCCTTCTATTGATTAAAATTAAAACCACTTATTTATTTATTGCGTGTAATTATGAAGTTTTCAACACCAAATATTCCTTTAGTATCCTAGGCTGTGTTGATTTAGCATTTCCAGCACTGAAACACTATGCTAATATAAGACGTAATCTAAAAGATAAATTGACTTTTATTTAACCTGATGTTCTTCATTAAATACAATAACATTTTTTTTTCTCTAGCCAAATGTTCATAGTTTGAGCATAATTTAAAATGTATTGCATTCCTAAAGAACACTCCTAATTCAAGAATAATATTGGTCACTATTAAAGGAACCACAATTGAAACAGAAAGTTTGACTGAAAGATAAAAGTAATAGAATTTAAGCAACAAGCCATAAGATCAGAAAGGTATTGGATAGAGGAATGGTGTAAGGGTGTAGGACATACACACTCAAAGTGAAGGAGTGATGTAATGGTTGAGATGGGTAAGAAAATAGCTTTGCAAAGAGATTTCATATTTGCACTGTTTGAAATGAGATATCAGGATTCCAAGACCACTTGAGTTGCCTTAGGACAAAAAGTTCCACCTACCCAGACTTAAAAATGTAGTGGTATACACATGTTAAATAATGATTTACTTAAAAAATTACTGCAATTGGAGTGCTCTTCACTTTGGCACACACTTCTGTTGTGCCAGTGTCCTGTTTTTCTTTAGTTTTCCCTATATAAGAGTTATTTTCAAAATCAGCATTTTTGAAGTCACAGCTTTAAAAAGGTCAGGTAGCATGTAAAAAAGAACACGAGTCTTGCTAGAAAAGGTAATCTCCTGTAAAGTGCATTACCTGTACACTTCAAAAATTTCTGATTTTCTTTTAGCTCAGTTACACCATTTCCTCACCTATAAATTGTTTAATTACTTTGGTTGACTTTCGCTGCCATCTCCTTGTTTGGTACTCTTTCTACCATTTAAATAGATAGCTCTAAATGTGTTTCAATAGGATAAGCAGATTCAAAGGTAAGTCAAAACAAAACAAACAAAAAGAGCCTTTCAAGGCTCAATTAGCTTTCTCACAGATGCTACAGTTTCTTTTGTACGCTGTTAAAAATCTACTGAGCTCATTGACTATAACTGGCACTGTCATGTCAAAGGCAAAAATAAGATGCAGTTCGGCAGAAACTGTATGCTCTGTTTCATAGGACTGTATGGGTCATTTCTTATCCATATGTATGCTTTCAGCAGCTAGGGGAACTGTGAGAGAATGAGCTGAACAGGCTATAGCTCAGTATGACAGAATGTTAAAAACAGATTGTGTCTAAAAGAAATAGGAAATAAAAAAGGATATAACTTAAATCTGGGGAAGCCAGGAACTACAAGCACCTCCCTTACTTAAATCAAGAGAAGAGACTGTCTTAATTGCCATTTCATATATCAAAAACACAAGATATTGCTGACATATTGATTTCTTTCAAAAGTATTGCTCAAAGTTGTCTATAAATAGTATGATGTCTTCTTTTCCTCTGTCTATGGAACAATTTTTTACAAATATGTTGAATTTAAGGACATATAAAGATGCGTGGGCATAACTCTCTGGTGTAGACTGAAATCAGAGCCAAAATCCAAATGCCATAAATTAGGAGGCCTTTTTTACTTAGCTTCAATTAATTAGCTGCTGTTTATATCTTGTTGAAATTTATATTTTAAAGAAAACATGTACAGAAACTGCCTTTTACTTACCTTCCATCTGCAGAACCATAATGCAGTTACTGAAAGCTGTATCACGTGAGACCTGTTGAGATTACTTGAAATCACAACACTTTAAAAATTCAATAATACCTGGCTATTACTGTTCAGCCTTACTTGAGGGCAAAGTATGATGCTGTTCTCAGCAATGATGCCAGTGAATCATTTGAGGGCAAAGAGTCTTAATTTATGAATCATGATACCAGCTACAACTCCACGAGTGGAATGAGTCTGTTCTGGGGAGATGATAAGACCAGAAATAGAGATTTTTCTAGCAGACTGCAAAGATCTAAGAACTCAAAAACTGCACAGAACCTATTGAGGCAGGTGGAGAGGAACTTCTACTTCCTTAGGGACAGAATACTTACTACAGGACAGCAAATGAGAACCATCACTCTTTAATTTTTTTTTTTAATAATGCCTCAATAATGGCCCAAAATAACATTCAAAACAAACCCTTCTTTACTCACTTGCCTGGACTGATAAAAGAGGATTCTAACTTCAGCTATTAGACTTCTAAATCTCAGTGTTTGACAATTAGAGGAGTAAGAAGCTCAAATAAAAATGAGGATTCTTTGAAATGAAAATAACTTCTGAAAGGTTTATTTTGGAATAAAAGATCAGGGAACTGATGAATATTTTGATCCATATGGAAAACAGTTTTTTATCATTATATACTGTCTGTGTAAGATCATATGTTAAAATATTTCAATTTTGCTGTTCCTCATCTGAATTTCTTTTTAAAGTAAATGTCAGTATCTGCTGTTTGTTTAGTTTCTACTTAGGGCTAACATGATTTTTGTTTCCCTTGCTCTGAAAACAGGCTTTTCCAGTAAGCAATTAAAAAAATATATAAAAATATAGATAGATACACACATATATTTTTTTGCTTGAAGTATGTTCTGACTTCCCAGATGCGCATGAAGTTGGCTTTTTCAAGATAAGATAGGAAGTTGTTTTGGTAATTTTTAGTCATTAATCTTCAACCCAGCAAATGCAATTTCCTGCTTTCAAGCAAATCTGCAGTTATTGAATGATAAAAGTCAAACTGCTGGCACCATGGTAGGAATGGTTCAGGATTTTATATTCTCCGTTTTTTTCAACTAGCTGTGGTAGAAGTTTCACTTTTATTGAACCTGTGAGTTTGAAAAAGCTTACTTTTCTTTTGTCTACCTCCTGTATCTGCTGTCTAAATTCCTTCTACTAGCTTCTTTTCTGAATGCATCCGATTTTATAGCGAGATCGTACCCAATATAAGCCTTTTTTTTTTTTTTTTTTTTTTTGGTAACAGGGCTTAGGATCATTAGGCATGGAATAAAACCCCATTGGCATCCAGACAAACAGAAGAAGGTAAGTTTTTCTATCTACTTGGAAGATTTTACTTCTACATGTACACCCTTTTGTTGAACACTGTGAATTTTTGGTCCTTTCCAGTGTTTTAAAATGAAATGTTCAGCTTGGGAAAGGGATAGTTAAGCAAGTAACAGACTTCTATACTGTTATGAAAACTGTAATGCATATAGATCAACACATTACTGTATCTTTGAACAAAGGAGCTATGAAATTGTGGAAAACATTGATAATTGGTGAAAAAAACAATTTGCATGAAGTTTTGAATGATGTTATAGAAGATAATTTCAGAAACAAATGGATATATAACAAGAAAAAAATCATGTAGGTTTTCTGAATGCAGTGGTGAATAACTGTGAGGGCTGTGACATGACACTCACCATGGACTTCCCAGCTAATGAGATGTTGTGCAACCACTGAAAAAAATATTGCTGCAGATTATCTACTCTTCCTGAGTCATCAATCACTGATCATTCTTCTGTAAGAAAAGGAAAGTTAGCTAGGGGGACCTCTTTGATCTGACCTGGAATAGCTGTCTTTTATATTATTTTCCATTTATGTTATGCTATATTATCACCTACTTAATCACTCAGTTGGGAAAGCCTCCAAGATTGGTTAGCACCATACATATATATTCTGCCTCTAGAAAGATACGATTAAATGTGCCACAGTGTACTGTTGATTTAGATATACGACACTGAGAAAACTGTAGTTTGCCAATTGTTGGTAAGAAGTTGAGTTCCTTTTCCTTCGTGATGTTGGATTAATCTCACTGAATTTCAGTCATATTAATATAAAAATCATTTTTTGAGAGGCAGAGCATCTCTGATAGTACAACACTTTCTCTTCCAGACCCATAATAGAAGTAGGCATTTCTGCAGTGACATTTACTTCCCAGTGGTTGTAATCTACTGTAGATGCCTGGGAAATATTTATGTGTGGGTTAGTGATAAATAGCTTTGATTGCCTGCATGTGTATATGATAAAGACCTATGATATTTATGAAGTGCTATTAGCATAAGGGTAATTAAAATGCTTTGTTTGCTTTTTTCATGCAGTATTAATTCATGATATGTTCCATAATGGAAAAGAATGATAAGTCTCATTCACTTAGAGACAAAAAATAGCCTTGTTCTATAGCAAATCTTTTCAAGCTTTTCTTCAGAAAGAGTGCATGTAACTTTCTGGGTAGAAGATATTACATACTCAGCTGTTTTCTATAGCCCATACAGTATATAGCTATAAATGCATTAAATCCTAGGAAATCTTTAAAACAAGGAACTGCTCTAGGAATTTGATTTACAAAGGTGGTACAGTTTGCGTGGATACAACCAAACGTTAATTTATTGAAATAAAGCCACGTATTTTGAATAAGTTTATTGCTGTACTGGCTGTTTGTCATGGCACCTATCTAGCCATGGATATTTGTAATTGCCATATCTTCTCCCACAGCTGGCCTGAAGTCATTTAAATAAAGTAGCTTTGTCCCTTTTTACAATCTAAAATGCTTATTATGGTGTAAGAGAAGGATCAGCTAGTAGATATTGTCATACCCTGTCAAAATACTATATTTTTACATGCAATGCTATCTGTTTTCTCAAAAATAAAAATTAGATTAGTCCATCCATGCACAACAAATTTAGTGAGCTTCTTGTGGCTTGTTGGTTTGGAGAAATGTGATGACGTTCCAGATATTACTACATCTGCTCCAACTATTTTCATTAATATGGCCTCATAGCTTCATGAAGATAATTAAACGCATGAGAAAAATAAAGCCACAAGTGAAAGTGTCTGTATTTGCCTCTACATCATCCTCTGAGGATGACTTCAGTTGCATTTCCATTAATAATATACAACCATGTATAGCAGAAAAGTCATAAGTACACAGCCAAGAATAATAATGTTTGAAGCGGGAAGGACATGTGAAGTTCCAGGAGAAAGGCTTCTTCCCCCAGGCTTGTACCCTTTTTGGCACTGAGAACATTTATTTATGGCCCTTATGGCTACGCTATTCCTGCATTAGGATCATATGAAAGTTTTGCATTTTGTGTTGCTTATGTTAACTTAATGTTTGATGTGGTTAACATAACATACAAAAACACTTGTAATGATTTAATACTTTGGTACATTCTGCCCAGCCAAAACATAAAGCAAAGATAGCCAGAGAGAAAAGAGCTTAGTATGAACTCTCCCTCTGTGCCTTCAACATTGTCCTATTTCAAAAGATATTTTAACTTCTTCCCTATTTGAAAAAAGTCTTTCTGAAATTCTAGTTAAGAGTATAAATAAGGAGAAATAAATCCTAAATAAGGAGAAATTCCCAGAGAGAATATGTACTTTTTGGCAGAAACCTACTGGCCACACTCTTTTAACGCACCCTGGAATACTATCAGCCTTCTTGTCTGCAAAGGTACTCTGCAGACTCATGGCCAACCTGTTGTCCACAGGACATCCAGGTCCTTCACCACAGAGCTCCTTTCCAGCATATCAACCCCTAACGTCTATTGATGCATGATGATTCCTCCCCAGGTATAGGACTCTGCACTTGCCCTTGTTGATCTTTACAATGACCAATTCTCCACCATTTCAGGCCACATTAAAGGCAAGGCTCGGATCAGTGTGTATGTGCATTCATTAACAGATTTTTTTTGTATTTATAAATCACATTTCATGAAAAAAAATGCTGTGGAAAAATTCTCTGTGTGTCTGTGCTCCCCAAGAACATACATACATACATACATATATATATATGTATGCATATTTTTGTTTGTTCATATGCTCCATCCATTCTACTTCTCCCACATGTGTAAAATGTAAGTAGCAATTATTTGACATTTTTTTCTAGTGAATCATGGGCTATCATCCACTAAGTATGCAGGAAATAATCAAAAACTGAATTTTAGCATTCTCCTTCCTGATACAACTGTCAATAAAGACATTGTCAAGTTAACAAATATCTATCTGAAGGTGAGCTTAACATCCATAAAAATTTCTATGACATTCAGATTAAGTAAGGTAACAGAATTTGTTGAGAAAAAATCCAGATATATTTTATATCATACACCTATAAATACGAACCAGTGGTTAGGACCGGTCCTAATATAATACAAAATGACAAAGGAATTCCTTTATGCAACATGTTTTTCTTTCAAAAATTAAATTTCTATCTGAGTCCCAGCTCATCATCACATACAGTCTGGAATACTGTAATGGGTCATCCTTTACTTTATTTCACTATAACTTCTTCTCTGGCTTATTTGCTTTAGATTTCCTTATTTCCAATTAATAAGTGAGAGTTTATGTGCCACATAAAATCACTGCTACAGGTCATGAATATGCAACCAGATGGTAAAGAAAAATGCTGAGCATTTACCAAAGAAATGAAACTAATTCTTCAAATGCCTACATTGTCCAAATGTCTGCCTTAGGATCCTTAAAACAGTGTAAAGGCAGATATGTGCACGGG
>PPHD01029104.1:0-10695 GCA_002909625.1 Bambusicola thoracicus
TTTTCTTTTCTTTTCTTTTCTTTTCTTTTCGTAAAAAATCACAATCATGTCTCACAATTATCATTTTACTTTCCGTATGTAGTTTCATTCTCTCTTCCATATAAGTAGTTCTAAGAACAAACTCTCAATTAGTGTAGTTCTATTAGTATTCCTAATAGAACAAAAGGGCAATGTTTCTGTTATGTTGCAAATATTTACAAAACTTCACTACCCATTTTTGGTCTTCCAGGTGAAAAGTCAAAGGAGGGAACTCTTAGATCTAGTAGACTATCTGAAAGCAATGTAATTTTTAACACTCTGAAGAATCAGTTTAAAAATAATACAGATTTTACTTCTGCTTTATTTGACTGGATTCTTACGTTGATGTTACATAACAGTGTGAGATACAACTACATAAAATCATGTTTGTTGGGTTGAAAAGGGCTTCGTATTGTGTACAATTTAAATAAATTGTTGCCTCGTTATGAGGGAAGTGAAAAGCACAGACAGCATGGATACATCTTTAGTTCTTCTCTCCTGCCTGTCCACTTTGAGTCTTTAGATACTCTTCACTCAAGATTTACAAGCTGGTTTTCTTTCTTGAGTGATTTTTTTCAAACCTCTTTCAGCTTGTTTCTTCCCAGAAGAAGCCCACAATATAGGGGAGAAAAATTTCATACCTTCTATTTCAGAGGGATTTCAAGTGTGCATCCTCAGTCTTCTGTGAGAATATCCTAAGGCATTCATCTGTTCTATAAGGAATGTGACTTCTTTTTTGGAAAATCCCAATTTGGACCAAAAAGTTCAAGAACCACTGAGGTTGGAGAGAAAGCCTGAGACAATATCCCCTCTCTTCCAACTCTGACCTTAAAAGGGAATGCAGAATCCTAGTTCCAGTGCAATGCAATGAAGTTTCCATCAACTATATTAGTGAGTTACAGGATTACACAAGCTATATATTGGTAGTGAGCTGCCATACAGTACTGGGGATCTGATGTATGATATCCAATCCCATGTCAAATTGATTGTGACAGAGAGGGGGAAGGGCTATGCAGAGATAGTGTTTTGTTGTATTGCTTTTTTTCTTCATTGTATAGATAGTAATTTATTTCAGCAGTTGGAAAAAAAACTTGAAAAAGCTATAGAACCTATAATTATTTTTTTTATATTTTCTTTTAAATTGGCTTAGTTTCTTCCCTGAGAGATTTTCTCACTATACATGAAAATGGTACAATGCTGAGAACATTTCTCAGGCTTCATAACTTTAGTTTTTCTCTGAAATCCCATGATCTGTCATTCCCTTTGCTTTTATCTAGACTGGTATTGCGTACCCTGCTAGCTTTCTTTCTGTTTGTAGAATCAAAGAAGCACTTCTTTTTAGCTTTTGTCTATTTTCCATTTCTATTAGAGATCTGAGGCTCATTCTTCTTCCTCTGTCTCCTATGGACTGTCCTTAGGCCACCTCATCTGTTCCCATTTACAGACAGTATTGCTAAATACCACCCCTGAACTGACATCTTCTAGATCTTCCCATCACATTTGACCTTCCTCTGTCAACCTGCTTTCAGCTGTGGCTGTGCTGCTGCCAACTCAAATTCAAGCTGGCAAGTGAAAGGTGGTTTAAGTGGCACGTTACCTCTCCTGCATCAGCCCCTTCGTGCTAAATGTGCAGACAGAAGTGTTCTGAGCAGTGACAGTTTTTCTCTTTGCCATGGAAGGACCTGAAAATTATGTAGTCAGAGCTCAGCTTTGCTGTGCATTACACCAGTTTGGCAACTGGGAGTTAATAGAATCAAGGTGGAAAGACTCTTTTCTCATGTGGCTGTGGAAAATGTTGCTGATTGCAAGGTCCCTGTGTGGAAATCTAAGTCTTGTGCTAATGAGGAAATTATTTCAGTACAGGCACAGAGTTTTTGAAGTCTGTAGACGCTTTTAGACAGATTACGGTTTTATGTCTTGGTCATTATATTTGGCTAGTTCTTGCAAAGGAATAATGGCAAGGCCTGCCATTATCACTGGGTACATGGTGTGAGTGTTAATAACACAGATTAAACTATATTGTAAGTGGTGGTGAGGAAGATTGCTGTGTGCTGCATTTTTATTACAGATACTGTATCATTGTAATGTATACATCAGTGCTTCCTGTGCCCTTCAATTGATCAAGCTGTGACATATGGAACTGTTGAAATAATTATGAATTGAGGCTACAAGTACAAAGATCCTCCAAAATTAACTACATTTCTGTAATGCATAATTAAAATGTTCTTGTCAGCAAATACCATTGATTGCATTTGATGATGCATTATCTTTGGTGTATTATGCTTGTGTTCCATTGAACTGGCAGAGATACTTGCAAAAAATGGTTAGGTTTTTAATAGGAAGGAATTGGAAATCCATTTCTTTTTCTCAATTACCTGTAGTGTGAATTTAGGAATAGGGTAAGTATTGACACCGAGGACAGTTCTGAAGAAAATACAGTACATAGAAATGAAACTATTTAAAACTTCCCTGGCTTTTTAAATGCAGTCATTCAAAAGAAAAGTAAGTCAGCTCTTTGTACCTTGAGTACTGAATAAAATTCCTTGCAATAATGCTTACACCTGATGATCTCTGCCTATATGATAAACCAGAACACACAATTTTTATTCCCATAGAAAATGTATATTAAATGCATTCTAGATGATACAGTGCTTAACACACAATTTTGTGTTAAATGCACTTGAAACTGACTTTATTAAAGCCTTGATTCATGTCATGTTGTGGTCATAACCAGATTTAGTTCTTTCACAGTATGACTGAAAAAAGTCTTCTAATATATCCTATCTAATTTCCTCTCCTTTATCCTTTCCAATATGGTTTATTGGTTGCTTCTCTGAATCTCTCAATTTGAATTTAAATGCAATTGTCTGCCTTGCTCTACTGCTGCTCTCACTGAAGTCAGCAATGGCCTAGTTGTCATACATTCAGTAAGTTGAATTCTATTAATTCTTTTCTTCTTGGTTGGTAACGATATTAACATGCTGTATATCCAGTTGGCAGACTGTTTAATTCCACATATCTTAACTTGAAATAGGTTTATTAGCTATGGAGAATATAGGGGAATAAACACTTAAAATAACTGAAGGTTGTCCAAATTTGGTTGTTCAAATTAGGGAGAAACAGGTGTTGAGTTTGATTTTTTTTTTTTAATTTAAACAAACAAAAATCATTCTAAGCCCTAAGCATGAAGAACACCGTAAAAGCCATTACCTTTTCAGTTTCATGCTGTTTTCATTACAGACTGAGGTGAAAAGATCTATCTTCAGGTTTTAGTGAAGAGAGATAAAGCAAGAAAAGATAAAGAGCAGGAATTAGTTGTTTCTGTGGTTACCCCAAAATCACCTTCTTCTCTGTGTTGTTACTAAAACATTTGCTAAACCCACTACCTAGCCTTCTGCCTTTGCTATTTTGCTCTGGAAAACCTCTTACCTACAAAGCATGATATTGCTCTCCTGGTCTGCTGCTGGAATAATGGGCAATTAGTTGCTTATTAATTCGGTCTTCAGTGGCAAACAGGGAATGATACATGCCAATTTCAGTACTATTTAACCCAGTGTTCAATGCTATTTAGCAAAAAAACATGACTTTCACAACACGTAAGACTTGCTTGGAGAAGAATAAAGGAAATCTTTTTCTTAATTAGCTCTTCTTGAGTACTGAGATGATTCGTCTCTCTGACTTATGATCTTTTCTATTTTCTTTAGGAACTATATATAATTTTCTATATTGCTCATGTTTAGTGACTCTCAAAATAGTTAGGCTTAACAACTCTGTTCTTGTAGTTCTATCAAGATATCAAAATCAAGTAGAAAAGTCCATAGTAAAATGTTTTTCACAAGAGATGTAGCAACCACCATTATGTTTGATGGGATTTAATAAAAGATCCAGGAGAATTTCCATTCCTTTTCCAAATTACTGCTTACACAGTTGTTCCTCCATGTATCATAGAAGATTAAACAAGCGTGAATGGTAGGACTCATATTGTTAGCACAGAATGAAAAGATAATAGGTCCAGTTATAGAAAATATGACTTCGATGTTTTACATTCCTCTTGTAACAGAAGTAGATAATTAGTAGTATCATCACCACTATAGCTGGTGTATAAGGAAAATATGCTGATGTCCATCAAAATCCTGACAGCAGCAGTCACCAGTGCCAGGATGGGAAAGACCTGAGTGTGTCAAGGGTAGAAAACTAGTTTGGGTTAGGAAGGACAGTAATTAATGTGGAGATTCTCCCCTTAGCGAACAGATGTATTTTAATGGAGGGGAAAGCACAACCAGGAAGATAAGACCCATCAAACCATGTCTTAGATCTGTGGGAATACAAGGAAAACTTCCAGGATGTATTCCAGAGCATTTCTTGCTTTTTGATAGAAATGCATGATCAGAAGCATTCCAGAATAGCCCATTTCTATATAAGCATATGCTTCTATAATGTATGGCAAAATAGTGTAAATCAGATAGCATATAGCTGGACACTTTCTGTTCCTTTCTGTATGCTCATTTTGCTGTGATGAGAACAGGGTTATAAATGTTTTGTTTTACCCTCTTCCCAATTGCACATGAATTTAAGATCAATGGTTCCATTATTGTTGGTTTTTTGTTTTTTTGTTTTTTTGTATCAGCATATTTCTGACAATGTACACTATGAGCAAAGAGAATGATTTGACCTCTTTATTGTAGTAGGATATGGCAATTATTTTTTTATTGAAATTTCAATTAGCTTTTCTGTTCTTATAATGTTTTACCTAAATCCTCTTTTTAAGTTCCTACTGAGGTTACTAGAAAAGATCATCTAAGCATGACTGTGCTAAAAGGTAGAGGTAAAGAAAATAAATTATTTCTATTGTGTACAAAATTGAGGTCACTTTAGGTTAACTGAATCGGATTCCTTCAAGAGATGAAGACCTTCCACATCATGAAGAATCATTCAGAGAATTCTAATTGAAAAAAGAAAGACAACAGCCTCTTATAGAAAAGAAAAAGATACCAAGATTAGTACAACTGAACAGGAAAACCTGAAATAGATTTTACAGACCGCTGCCTTTACGACCCTTATAAAAGAATTGTCAAATGAAAAACGATGAAGAAAGCCCTGCAGATTACAACTCTGTATTAAACTGTCTAGCAATCTGAGTTCACAATTAGGACTAATTAAAAAAAAAAAAAAAAAAAAAGCATTTAGGACTTATAATTACAGTTCTTTGGCACCTGAAATACTTGAATGCTAATATAAATTTTAATAAAGAAAAACCAACAATTGCATTCGACACCAAATTTTAAAATGATCTTGACAGAGACAATTTAATATTTCATTTGGCATTGGTTATGATTGATAAGGTTAAGTGGATTGTTTTTTTTCCTAGGAAAACTAATTTGTATTCATAGAAAAAAATATTTTAAGACACTGTTTTCCAGTCTTCAGCTTGCAAAACATGGAACAATTTTAACTGAGTAGTGATGCTACTTTCAGGATATGTATACATATTAAATATAGAGAATCCAAAGTTCATTAGCCCTTCTACAAGTGCTAAACAAGCTATGTTTGAAAACATGACAATGTTGCAGGGTCCTCTGTTTTCTGTGAAAATTAGTGCCATTTGCCAAGCTTAGTCTCTTGGATGGGAATGCATTCAAATAAGAGAAGTTCATAAATTACTTACTACTCAGTACTGATATAAAGTAAGTCATTCTTGCTAATCCAGCTAAGAAGCCAATAAGCCCATTTTCACAATGATAATGCCAGTATAACTCATAGGGCATTTAACTCTGTCCAAGAAAGGAAGAATAGAGAGACTGGCTCCTGTGCATGTATATGTTACAGGAAAGTGTTTATCAACTGTTTCAGTAGTGTTGAGTCCCTTTTATGAAGTGCAGGAAAAAAAAAGTGAGGATTAATAGCCTGTTTCATACTGAAAGGAGGCTTTTAAAAGGCATGACAGGATGAAATTAATGTAAGCTTAGGGATTTGGTATATCCTCTGATTTGCAGTGACACCAGAGATTGTCTGAAATTCACAGTGAGTATAAAAGAATGCAAGCCCTCTGCATTCAGTGACCTTACTGAATGTGAGGTACACGGGACCATTTGGTACTTCTCACATTTTCAGTCTGGTGTAACAATGCTGCACAATGGATAAAATTCAGCAATGCATTCTGAAACAAAAACCTATACCACCAGAAAAGACATATTTTCCTGAGTTCTTCTTTAGCCTATAGGGAGATTATGCAGAGAGGAAAAAAAGAGAAAAATGTCAACTACCTCCATCTGTAATCAAAGAAGGTTGCCATAGTGACAGTGCCTTCTTTTTTTGTGTTAACAGGGGTCAGAGTTCTGTGTATTCCCCAGTTATCTCTTTTTTTTCTGTCTCATAGAGCTATCCCTTTAAACTTTACCGATGCACAGTTGGCAATTTTAGTCCATTTTGGCTCTTTTTGTTTTTCATTTTCTAAAAGAGAACAGCTCAAAGAGCTTTAGTATTGCCGTTGTAAATTCATACATGAAGCGTTCAGGACAATGAGTGATCAGTCTATTAAAATAATGCTGAATGCATGTGTGTTTTTTTTCACTTATCTTCATGTAGCTGTAACAGTTACAATCCATGATTAACTAATGAAAAAAAGACTGATTTGAAAACCAAGACAGTGTCCTCTGCTCCTGTTGTTCTCCTCCAAGCATGTATCTTAAACAACTGCTGCTTAAATCATGTCTTTAAGGGAAAGGAAGATAAAGGATGCTTCCTTCTCTTGTTGGGGTGGATTATTTTGCAGAAGGAGGGCCTAGATGGCTAACTGCTCACACAAAAATTATGCTTGTGTTCAGCATATTTAAGAATGTTGCTCTCAAACTTTGAACTATTTAATTTCTAAAGATCTGATTGTTGCTAATCCTAGTATTCTAGGAAAGGAAGTATTGAATTCCTTATTTTATGGTGGCAATTTTTCTGCCTTTTTGAGAATGAAGGTGTACTCACTTTTTTCCTTAAAACTGCAAAAATGCATTTCTCTACCATGTTGCTCTCATAGTATTTAAACACACGAAAAGCAGGCCATCATACATCCAAGGATTAGGTAACATAAAGGAATAATGTGCAAGTCAGGGTATTGCCAGTCCTGCAGATAAAGTGGTACAGAAAAGCAGAGGTTAACAATATTTTTTAATTTTTGAGCAATATTTTCAAAATACATCTTGAGTCCATTAAGTAAAACAGTGGTAGTAATGTGTTATTTAATTAAATTCTCCACATACCTTTCTTCTGATTGGATTCTGTCTCAGAGACACAGAGAATTCACCTAGAAGTTACACACTGAAAAAGTAAGATGGTTTATCAGTAAATCTTAGGTTCACCGGGGAAGCCATAGGTCCCGCTTGTGTCTGTCAAGTAAAGTCATAAGAAAGTACACCTGCATGCTTTGAGATTGATTTACCAAAATGTTTCCTGTTTATTTTTGTGTGAAACACCTTGTTACATCTGAAGGTCATTCCTGTTTACAGGGATCAATACACTCTGTAACTGAATGTAGCTGATTTTTTTTCTAATCTGTTTCTAGCTAGAAATATTCCTTCTTTTTTTTTGTTCCTTTGTTAGCTTGATGAATTAAGAGAATTAGGGTTAGCAAACAGTCTAATACAGAACTCATTGGGCTGCACAGGGATCTCCCCATTTTTAATGGATCTAAGGTTACTTTCAAATGGAAAAATAGAGTTTTAGCAAAGAAGATCATTTAGCATTGAGTGAAATTTATGGATGAAAAATGACTAATGTACTAGTTCACAAAAACAAGCTCAAATATCCCACTAGTTTTATGGTTTTGTTGCTCTTGTTTTACAGATAGATAGATAGATACAGATATAGTTTTATGAGGGCTGCTCTGAAAGTAATGCCTACTATTTTATTATGCTGATCCACCACATCAGTGGAAGATGTTGGAGGTATAGCAGTAAAGGCTGAACCTTCCCACCAATATCACATGACATGTGGGTGACAAATGGCAGCAGAGGGGCAGTCTGACAGAATGGCATTTGACATGGAAGCATGTATGAAATAAAGGGATGGAATTGAATGGTGAAAAAAATGGCATCCACTGACATTCACTGATGTTTACTGAAAGTTTATGGAGACCAAACAGTGGATGTGAGCACAGTGAGGCAGCAGGTGATGCGTTTCACTAGTGACAATAGCAACTGTGGTGCAGGTTTTGTGAGCATGGCATGCAAGCTCCTCTTCATTGCTGATGAAAATGCAGAGCTAATGATGGTGACTATTCTGAAAAAGAGTACTTTGTAGTTGAGAATTTTCTCTATTAAAAGGTATTAATATGCTCTTTGCATCTGTAGTTTCCATGGAAATATATAGGAGGCATTACATTTGGATCGATCTACATATATGCGGCCCAAGACAATTCTTCTTCACTCATTGCAGCCCAGGCAAGCCAAAAGGTTGGACAGCTATGGACTAACAAATACCCTAAATGTAAATGTGAATTCCATTAATTCTAAAATAATAATATGTACAAACCTATGAGAAAACAAAAGCAAAAGGGAAAGAAATCCGATGGGTAATAAAGAGTAAGAAGCTTAAACTCAGGTCTTACTGAGATTAAACTATTGGTACTTTTGTTATGAGCTTTTTTTAAATTCAAGCTTAAAAAAATAATTCTCTCTGAATATTTTCTGCTGTTCTCTTATCTTAGAGTGAACACAAGAAATTGATTTTGAATCTTTTTCTAAAGCACTTCTATTCCTCTGATTATTGATTTTTTTTTTCCTCAGATTTCACATTTCCTGAATACGAGTAAAGAAACTATGCTTGATTTAGCATTCTTTAAAAGACACAGTGAAACTATGGTTTCCTGTGGTGTCCTTCAGCTATTTTCTGAGGTGAACGCACATTGCAGATGTTTTCTTAAACAAAGGCCTGTGATTTGCTAGTACAGGCTTAGCAGTTGTATGGGAGCTGCTGAGTCACAGCCTGAACCACTGATCGATCACCTGAGTCAAGCACTGAGTCAGCCACGGGAGCACAGGTGAAGACAATTCAGCTGTGTGACCGGAAGGAGTGGAGCCTGGCTGCACCTCTCCTAGACCCCATCTAAGGGCTGACTGCCCTGATCTGGAGATCACTCCCTTTGGAGTTTTCTACTGTGAGCCTGGGGCATGGGTGAGCATTTTGTTTATCTTTGATTGTCTTTTTCCACTGAGATAATCTTTCTAATTATACAACTTGTAAAATACCCTCCTAACCACACCACTCTGCTAACTGTAGGTTTGTTGATTGTACAGCTGTTATTCTTCAGCTAGTCTATTGAACTTTGGAAAATATCTTATGCTTTACATTTGTCTGCAGGTCAAGTAGGGGAAATTGCAGACTCATGGAAATTGCTGAAATTATTCAGGTGTATGTTATTTTTCATTCTTTGAAGTTAGTTCATCTTGCTTTTCACTCGCATAGCTAGCATTCCTGTCAGGTGATGCTGTGGAGAGTTTCACTGTAGTTTCAGCTAATGTGTTACCCACTGAGGAATCTTGTGAATGCTGTGGAAAAGAGATAATGTTTGCAGAGGTTTCTTCTTGCATATATGGAGATACATGCATGATTGCTTTGGAGTTTTTCTGGGTAAATTTTCATCAGAAACAGTCACTTCGTTTTCACAACACTGTAATTCTTCCCTGTTAGTTATTGCTAGTTTTGTTGTTTTGTTCAGTTGTTAATCTCCTGAAGGTGTCCATTAGTCAATGGGAAGTACTATTTTTGTGAATTGCTCTGTATTTCTCTCACTATTTCTCCTATTTATGGAAGCTCCCAAATGCTACTGCATTATGTAATCTGTTCGCCAGGGCTCCTCTCCTGCCCCTACAAATGTGTGAAGATCTTGAACTGAAATTTTTTCTATGTCTGCTATTCACCTTATGTTGTACTTTTATTGCATTAAGATCCTGTAATGAGACTTCTCCAGAAGAACTCTCTCAAAAGTTGGAGTTTTGTCAAAAATTTTCACGAGTTTGTAATCTGATTAGATTTATGTGTACATGTAGAGAGGAGAGCAAGAGATAAAGATGAAGTTTCTGACATCTGTTAAGAAAGGCAATTCATTCTTTCCTGAATAAAACTGATCCCACTAGGATAGGCCAGCAGAGATGCTAGGTTAGTGACACGTAATATTAATGATACTGTTGGTTGTAAAAGTCACTGAACTCTGCAGATGCTTACAGATTAGAATCTGAAACTAAGTATGAGCCATCACCTTTATACTGCGCACAGCACAAATAGAAGGCAGGACTTGCATGGCTCATGCTGTGGTTTTAGATTGTTAACGACTAAGCTAAAGAGACATCAAGAAAGATCAGCAGTGTTTCTTACCCACTGTTATTAGATCCTCACAGGTGTTGGTTACATGCATCTGATGTTAACAAAGGTTAAAGTAAATATTACAGTAACGTTATCAGATTCAACTTTCTCTCTTAGCATCAGTTTTTTCCCATCCTTGATAATGAGCTAAATTTAAAAATTTTCAAAGAGCTTTGTGCTATTACTGCCAGAGAACTGCCATTGTATTAATCTCTGCTCCCCAAGAAAGCAGAAAGCGGAAGGTCATTAGCACGTGACTGCTTTTAAGAGGAGACATGCTGTTCTCTCTAATTAATGTATCTGTATCAGAAAAAGAGGACAAGAAAT